>JBBJLS010099863.1:0-20482 GCA_037577275.1 Bryconaethiops microstoma | reverse complement strand
GAAGTTCAGATAACAAGAGGGGTTTATACTGCCCCCCCTTGGCAAAACAAAGGTGTCTGGCACATCATGGCACCCAGTTTCACATTCTGCTTGCTAAGTTGCTGGACACAAGTCCAAAAAAAAATATATATATATATAGTCTATCACTTCCTGTGTAGCTGCAGACTGGTCAGAGTGCCCAAACAGATCCCTGTACAGCCCCTAAATCACCTACAACGGGCATGCGAGCCTCACAGCTGGACCATGGAACAAAGGAAGAAGTTGTCCTGGTCTGATTAATCATGTTTTCTTTTACATCATGTGAATGCCCAGATGTGTGTCACTCTCCTGGGGAAGAAATGGCTCTAGGAGGCACTATGGGAACAAGGCATGCTGGCAGTGGCAGTGTGTAGCTCTGGTCAATATTCTTCTGGGAAAACTTGAGCCCTGACATTCATGTGGAGGTTACTTTGACATGTAACATCTACCTAAACATTGTTGCAGAACAGGAACGCCTCCCCATGGCAACAGTATTCCCTTTTTACCTGTGACGATAAGCAACTCTTTCCCTTTCTGAAGGTGATCTTTTTTCAGTCCTTGTCATTTTGTTCCAAATAGGATTTGTGCAATACAACTCAACTATTTAATCCATACTGTCTAAATGTTTTCTCACGTGCTGCTATTTCATATTTTAATGGCACGAACACTAAGTCACTTTCATGAACCATTTGCACCAGTGATCTATAATATCTGTTAGTTTTTTTTATTCTCTATTGTCTTATCTTTACTTTTCTTGCACTGAGCATGCTCATGACAAAAGAATATGCCTTAAGGATAAATAGAATAATTCTTAATAGTAGTGACATCTTTCAGGTTAATGTGCCCAGTCACACTGCAAAGATTGTTCACAAATGTTTTATTGACTTGGCCTCCAAATTCCTCAGATCTTGATCTGAGCATCTGTGGGATGTGCTGGACAAGTATTTGTGATCATTCACAATCAGTACCTGACCTCACTAATGCTCTTGTGACTGAACGATAATGGATGGAAAAAATGTTATGCTTTCTAAATGTACCAGTAAGATGAATCTATATGGTATGTTTGAATAAAGTGACCAGAAAGTGTACAGCACACAGTCAGCACATAAGATTCATTCCTCCTTAAAACACCAGTAGAGCACTGGAAAAGAACAAAAATGAAGTCCAAATGCTTATTCACTTGAAAACATGAAAGATGTATCACCATTTTATACAATTTAAATTTGTGTTAACAGTGACAATAATTGTGATCGAATTTACATTTTTTATTTCAGTTTAGGAAAAATATTTTAGTTTATGCTCCGATAATAATCTTGCTCCTCACTTCTGACAGTAGATATTTCTCTCTATGCATTCTTCCAAAAATCTGACATTAACATGTATTCTGTGAAAGCACAGAACCTGGTGAAACCAATCATCTTTGATAATTATGTGTTTGATGCAATATAATAAACTAAGTAAACTTAACTAGCATCTATATAGTAACAGTATCCATTTAATGTACTTTAAAATCATCACCACCACCAGAAGTATTTTTATTATAAATAAATATAGATTATTAGCAGCACAAATGATAGGACAGAAACCTCAGGTGCTTTGTTTTGTATGTGCATGTTTGAGCAAATAACATGTGAGAATTACATTTCTATTAGTGCAAAGAAGAAGAAGAGGGTCTCAGAGGCAGGCCCTGGGGGCGAGAGTGCTGAGCATTCTGGGTTGGACCGTGCTCTGGGTTGGACTGGTCTGTACCAGGACTGCCTTCAGTCACCTCTCTGTCCCACTGAACCGGGCACTCAAAGTGCACACAATGGAACACCTGGAGAAAGACAGAGGAAAAAGCAAAGAAGAGAGTACAAACTGAATAATCATGCAACGAGCTGAGCTTCATTTTTATCTACATCAGTGCTTCCTAACCATGGTCTTAAAATCTAACTACACCTAATTCAACTTTTCAGGAAATAAACAAGCCCTGATGTAGGTGTGTTTCAGCTGGGCAAAGGAGTACTCAAGGACCAAGGCTGACTATAGATACATGTGACCTATAGGTGTACTTTAAAATGACTAATTATAACCCGTCTATTGTTATATAGTTTATCTGCTATGCACAGTTTATTTTCTAAAATGAACAAAAATAAAAAATTATGACACGTTCTTTGTCACATAGTGCACTAAAACATTTACATTTTTTCCCCTGTATTTTATTTAACTTAGAAAATCAACCACGTGATTTGGCCAAGGGTATTCAAAATTATGCATATAAATTAGGGGTGTAACGGTACAGAAAGGTCACGGTTCAGTTCACACTATAGTTCTGACATCACGGTTCAGTACGGTTCACGATACAGCGAAGTTAAGCAACAAAAAGTTTTAAAGAATGAGGCTTGGTCTGTTTTCGTTTATTTTAAATAAACAGCAGTGTATTAACCAGTAAACACACTCTTGCTTATATTTTCATGTATGTGTAAGGCAGCAGAAGTGTTGCAGCCGGTGCTCCTCAGCGTGTTCCTAGTGTGTTTGTACTTCTGTTTTAGCCACTAATTATAACTTCTAGTGAGTGAACTTAACGTTTTGGACGATTATTAAACTATAGAGAGACGACTGGTCCGATAAACGGTAAGTTTCAGTATGGAGTTTGGCGAATGCCTTCTCTGCATGGAGTGCAACATGTTTAGTTCAGCCCCTCTCTCTGTCACTAGTTCTAGCACTACCGTAGTTTACTTGCGTGAAGTGTACGTTAGTTACGTATCTGACGGAAAAGGTCTCAGAGTTAGAGGAGCGCATCCGGACTCTAACTAAGGATAGGAGACGAGAGTCAGGTGTGTTGCCAGTCAGTCTGGGTGCCTTAGGGGAAGATAGCTCGTCCCCGACTCCGGCTGTACACTCCGACTCCACACTATGACCCAGGTTTATGATTTACTTGCGCTTTTTGGTCCCTCTGTGATTCCGTATTACTTCAATCGCGCCTCCGTCGTACCGTGTATTCTCTGTACGACATCATGTACCGAACCGTGACCCATGTACCGTGATGGTTCTGTACGAATACATGTACCGTTACAGCCCTAATATAAATGTATACAGTTACTAATTGTAGCCAATTAACAAGACAGACATGTCTCATAAAGTAGCTGTAGGCAGTGGTTTAAAATCCCAGCAGCACTCCATGGCTGTGCCACTGCTATGCTGAGAATGGTCCATTATCCAAGAAATAACAATTCTTGCAATTAGTTTTAGTACTTGGAAGGTCCAACTGACAGCTTGGTAAATAATAGCTGTAGAATGATAGAGCATATTATCATATCAGGGTTCTTGCAGGTTTCAGTAAGTTAAATGTAAGACCTTTTTAAGACCATTATGAGTAAAATTTAAGACCAACACGATGCATTACTAGAAACATCGGAATGATACCAGAAATTCTCAAAACATTCTATTTTTATTGATTCGGTATTAAAACAGATAATCAAAATACTTAAATGACAGAACTTGACATACATATTACCAACACAACACTAGCCTAGCACATACAACCTAACCCTGCATATGCCGGAATTCATCCTCTTTAGCACCGATTTCAGTTTCAAGGACTTTCAGTTCGGCAAGTTTTTCTTTGTATGCCCTTCATACAAAGAGAAGCTGAGCCATCTTGGAGCCAGCCCTACTCTCAGCTTCTTATGCAAGTGCATCTGCCTCCCTGGCAAGACAGGTGGACACATCCTCCAAGCTTGTCTTCCTTTTCTTAAGGTCCTGCAAAGACTGCTCAGCCAGCTTTCTTTTCTGGCTCTGGGATTCCTTTTCTTTTCTGATGCGCACCTGATCGAGAAAGAGGTGGTATTTTGACTGAGCTGCACCCACAGATGCCATAAGTTACTTGGTGAGCGGGACCTGAGTGATAGCCCCATGCATGGCAGCAAAGTCACATATCAACCTTTGTGTGTGGAGTCCACAGCTGCCTATGGACACCAGTTGTGCATTGTCCTGTTGGAGTAGGTCCAAAAGCTTCCAATTGACATTGGACCCATCCATAGAGACGGAAATCAGCTTGCTGCGGTCCAATGGATGTAATGCCTCCTTCTGGGAAATAAGAAGAAATAAAACTATAAAATAAATTAATGACCACAAATATACATTTAACTGTATAAATTCAGCTACATGTTAAACTGCAACCTTTCTTCTAGTATGGAGCTGATGCAGATTATTAAAACAGACATTCAACAATGGCTACATAACTGAAAGAAATAAAATCACAAAATTAACAGAAATTATAGCGAGGCTGAGAAGGAGTTTCTCTCCACAGGTGTCCTTAACAAACAAAACTGTTAAAAGTATTTTAAGTAAGTATTTGAAACTCACTCTACATTATCTAGCTTACTAATTATCCTATTGGAACCAACATGTTGAAAGCTGAATACTGAATGTTGAATATGAATATACAATTGGCATGCTGAATATGAATGTGAATCTGGCATGCACTAGCCTACTCGTTTTCACCCCATGCGTAGGCTATACACCGACTGAAATATCATTAGGCTTTCATTTAGCTATCGCACAGATCATACGATATACTGCTCTATCTATGTGTGAGCTGGTCAGTGCGTGAACACAGAATAAACAGCTAGCCAAACTCGTTCACGAGCCAGAAACACAAGCGCATTGCTCTATTATTTTCTGACTTCAAAGTTGACAGGTGAAAAGCGAGTAAAACTCCCACAAAAACGTACTGCACAAAAGAAACTTACAGCCATTAGTTATGCAGATCGCTAGGTTAAACCAGCCTAATACAGTGACGTTAGCTTAGTTCTAAGAAACCACTTAGCAGGCTAACTGAAAACCGCATATATAGTTAGCTGAACAATGCATTGCATTAACCATACAAAGATTAGCACAATACTGTAATCGCTAAAACTTATTTACAAGTGAATGAAGAAACATTGTTCACTAATATTACATCTACAGCAAGTAAATATGTACACTAAAATGAGAGACAACTCATAGACTTAGACATTGCTGTCGACGGTATGAGAAAAAGCGAAAACTTGCCCGAATTTTCCATAGTTAAACTGTCAACGCAGCCAAACAAAAAACACCATTCTATTTGTCCAGGCTTTTAAAGCTGTCACTTACTTCGATGTGCTTCAGAAGGTCCTGCTCTGTCCCATGTCCCATGAACTGAGAGCCCAGGAATCTCGACCACATCTCCCCATTGCTCCAGAAATGACCGTGGAGGTCCAGCTGCTTGGATTTGGTGGATGAGTTGAAGCTCTCGTCGAACATCAAGACATACTGTCCGCTAAAGGTGTTAATTAGATCTCTCTTGATGAAGTCCGCTATGCCAAATCTAGCTATATAAGCGATTTTGTTCGGTCTGAAGGAAAACGTTTTGGCAATGTTCGAGTTGGGGGACATTGCCTGGAAAAGGTCACCAATATTATCACTGCCGTTATATGACAAATGTTTTGTCACTGTGCAGAGAATCCAAAGTACCTCAGATTTTGAGGTCTCCGTTGACCCGAAAGTAGCCCAAAGATAATTAGGCCTACTCAACGAAGATGTAACGTGGAGTATGGAGGGACCAGGCAACGATGATGCAGATGGCTGCTGGGATGGGGAAAAAAACTGTGAGATGGTCTGACTCCGCTGAAGGCTTTTCATGGCAAGCTGGTGTTTGTCCGCTTTGGCATGAGACTCCAGTGCCTTCACACTCAATGTCCCCAACAGTATTACCTTCTTGCATGCTTTGCAGCGAGCCTCATGCCTACTGCTAGGGACAGCTTGTAACCAGCTGCAAAAATTGGCATTATTGAGCTAAGTGTCGTTAAACGCACTTACCCATTTTTAGAAACTATACACTTAACAACAGGGCTCTCAAGTTTTCCAGTTTGCTTGGCGTGAGACTGGGGGCGCGAGCAAACGCGTGCTTGCAGCTGAAACCTATTTCAGACCTCACCCGTCGTTACACCCGATTGAGTCGCTACGTCCTACATCAGTGCACTACATAAGGAGTAATATCATCAGTTGTGTGTCCTATGTAGTGCACTATACAAGGATGTGGAACTCACCTCAGCTATGAAAGTGAAAATCATTTTATTTAGAGAAATTCTATTATCTGATTGTCCGGTCGCTAATTCAAGACAGCTATACGAGCTCAGAGCAGTCTGCCCCTGACTAGTTTATGCTTTAATTTCTGTGCGGCGAAGTTAATCATTTCTCAGTGTGAGAAATGCTATGTGTAGCGTGTGAACTTGCTGAAATGCACGAGTCTCATGCTCAATGCATGAGACTTGAGAGCCCTGCTTGACAACCTGTTGATCTGCTGACATTTCACCATAGACTGTATGCATTTCACGAATTCGGCGGGAAAGGTAGCCTAGTAAACAAACTGGATGGTTGCCTAGCTGCAGTGATCACACATTGGGATTTGTAGTTTTATCACCACGCAGACACCGATGCAGACCAGAAAACACAAGCAACGGATCAGTTCTACAGTGTTTTACTATTTTATTTTCTCCGTACAACACTTCTTGGGAATGAACGGAGGTAAGAATTGTAAGACTTGGGTAAATTAAATTTAAGACCTAGGATGAAAATCTGGGTGTTTTAAAGACATTTTAAGGCCTTAAATTTAACTTTCTGAATTTTAGATTTTTTAAGACCCCGCAGGAACCCTGTCATATACATTTCACTGTGTTTGGATACATTTCACTGTGTTGTAGTTTAACTATGTAAAGCTATGCAGATGACAAATAAAGAATCTTAAATTCAGTTCACAACAAAATGCTTATGTCAAAAACACTGGTTCTGTGAGTGGCTCTAACCTCGTTGGCTGTGTTGTGTGTCCCAACAATGCGAATGAAGGAAGTAGGCTGTTGTTCAAACTGCAAGGTTTGCCATGACCTGCACAAATAAGACAGAAGCAGTGGTCTTCACAGTAACGATCTAGACCAAGACATGGAGCATAAATATGACCTTTTAAAAAATTAATTCTTTAGCAAACAATTTAAAGTATCATGAAATATTTTATGAAATTTACCACAATCCGATTCAGTTATTTTTTTAAACAACAGTAATAGTATTCCGTTTATGTGCCAGTTAATATGCAAATCGAAGTAATACTAATGACAGCAACATGCCCAACCTTGCAGCAGGCATATGAAGAAATGAATAAAAATGTGAGTCAAAGAAACCACCTACCTGCAGGCTACTCTAGTATGATCTACCACTCTGACCCACTGCTGCTGGTTAGTGGACAGCTCCACATAGTAACTATAACTTCGTTCATCACAGTCCCACAGTAACAGCCTAGACACAGACAGGAATACACAGTCTTAGTTAATCTGCCCACTCAATGACTCATTCGGTCACTATCCTTCAGAGTAAAAGCATAAAATATTATATTTTTTTGTGTAAATGATATTCAATAGTGACAAACTTAATTTTATTTGTTTATTAATAAAAATATCTTTGTACGTCATGTCCAGTTCTATCTATAATAAAGTAAGGCATTTGTCCTAACTCTTTGCGATACTCCCTTGTTTCTTTACTCTTATGAGAAGAATCTTCCTCAGTAGAATCTTGTTTGCATGCATGTTTAAGCAAATACCTGTAGATGCAGAAGCCTGCATACATCAAATTAATCTACATAAACAGGCACCTGGTGAACAGGCACAATTATTATTTGATTGCAAGCATAAACACCCGCGATAATCCTCAGCATGTATTATCACATTACATGGTTTGAGACCATGTATTATCACATTATACGACTTTTTAAAATCATACCTAAAGGTTTCAGCATTTCTTCTGTGCCATACTTTCTGAACAATTTAGACTTCCACTTAGTTTCATTTATTTAGGACTCAGATTTGCATTGTGCTTCATATGAACTTTGTAGAAGATTTAAATTTGGTGGAAATGTTGCAGTGAACCATTATTTCTCAGACTGTAACTGCATCACAAAAATTAACACCAGCTTTTAACAAATTAGCTTTCACAAAGCTAGCTTTCACAAAACTGACTTACAGTTTGCTTTATATGACAGTTTGGTGCACATAAATGACTTCAATTACACACACAAATTAATCATACCGCATGGAACTGAGCATGTAAGGCTGAGCAAGTTGGATGACAATGGCCCCAGAGCCCAGCTGGTGGCAGGTGTAGCCTGAGTCCCAGTCATAGTGGCTCGTGTCCCCGTTCAGCAGGGCATTTCGACAGCGGCTTACTCCTTCCACTACACTCGCACAAGCCTGCACTGTCGCAACATTTTTGCTGGGAACTGTGAGAAAGAGAGACAGTGTTATGGAAAGTGATTTGTTCATTATTAAGGTAACAGTTTAGTATTTTGCAGTTATTTTAACAATTTAGTGGGCTATAATTTAATTATAGGAATTTCTGGTTATTGTATACGTTGTCAGCCAAGATATGCTAACTTCTCTACTGTTGCACTGGAAACATGAGGTTTATGAGACTGACAACTAAGGCCAGTAACAACCAGTGACAAATATACAGGCAAGATTCAGGCTTAAACATGGCTGCTACAACCGTTTTTACCTATACCAATGACTTTGATCCATTTCTATAGAAGCATGCCATATATACACCAACTAGAGACGAAAGCTCTCCAATAGCATAATGTAAAATACAACACCTACTTCCCCCAAACCACAAATAATCTCAAATACATGTAATAATGTAATATGACACTGTAAACCATAAGACAATTATGCTGCATAACTAAAACATTTAACAACACTTTAAAGGCAGAATTTCATCCACTTTAAAGTCTGTACTTTCACCCATTGCCTTTACCTGTTATCTACATAGGCCTTACAGCTACAACATTTTGAGATTTTGGGTACCATTTTATGTTAATCTATTACCCTATAAACAAAGCTTAGCTTGAAACAACAAAAGTGAAACCTTGTTACCTAGGACACCACTCTCCAGGATGAAAGAACGCTGTGTGTACATGCACTCCAGAGCCACTAAATGAAACACCTTATTGACAGTGTTGTGTGTTCCAACAACACGGATAAACCTGCATTGCACAAAAGACAAACACATTCAATTACAATATCTTAACACAACACTTCATGAAAGCTGTTCTTTATTGTTCAAGTGTTATCATATATGAAAGAGTAAACTGATAAAGTCAAACCTGCAGACACGTGCTTGGAAATAGAGATTCTGCCAAGAGCGACACAGAAACTTGGAATGATCCACCACACGCACCCAGTCCAGCTCATCCATTGAGACTTCTATGTAGTAGGAGTATGATCTGAAGGGAGCAGAACAGGTTTCATTTGAGATGCTGTCTACAGAAAATACGGTAAAATTAACAATGAAAAATTTCGGGGGCAATCTATCAGACAAGGACACAGTGTCATTGATGTAACCACCTCTTTGTGGAGATTTTTTACACCTGCGAAATGTGAAGTCCAACAAAAAATAAAAAAGGAAAAAAAAATAACTAGCAAGTAAGAATGGGCAATGTGGGGAAGACATATTGTGATACTTGAAGACATTTTACAATGAAATTATAACGTAATGATTTGCAGAAAATTTTTAAAAATTTAATGTTAGCAAAAAATAAACTAGGAAGGAAAAAACTGGTGAAAGTAAATGAATAAAAGAGTATCACAAAGGACTGACATGCAGTTTATGTACTTAATATACACATCTTATAGGGTGCAGTAATCAGTCTAAAGCTGTTTATGATACATGCAGGTGTTTATTGTTCTACAAGTTCTGACAATACTCAGTTCTGACAATACACAGCTGCAGGGTCTAAGTATCTAAATATATGTAAAAAGCAATGTAACGTAAAAATAGCTACTGCATGATGATGCTCTGTATTATGTGTGGTCTGTTCACACATGGTGATGATACTCTCTTTATATCTGACTTGAGTGGTATTTTACCTGCTGTCTTTATCCCAGAGCAGCATACGTATGTGGTTGATGATGGATGGCTGACCCAGACGGATCTGGATGCCAGTCGCCCGGCCCTCCTCCTCTATGGGATGTCTGGAGAAACCATGGTCTAGGTCATAGTTCTGAGTATCTCCATCCAACAGAGCAGACTTCAGCTCCCCCTTCACCACCACTGCTCCGTGCTTCATAGTGGCTATATTCTCCTCTGGGACTACACATTAATAATAAAACCACTATAAGCTTACAATTCAACTGATTTCTAATGTTGAACAATGCTTTGAAAGTTCAGTGCTGCCTACAATGTGGGAATGTACTCCAGTATTATATTTTTCAATACTTTCAACTCTTTATTTTGATAAACTAAGACCATCATGTGCCTACAGGACAAAAAAGGTACTGCTTTAAGTGTTTGGGCAGGTCATTCTATGCTTTTTATACTGTCTGATTTAACCATTTAAGGTTTGTGTTGTTTTCTGTCTTGAAAAACATATTCGTTATAGAGTCCTTACACGTGCGACATTTTCAAATAATACACCACCATAACAAAAAGGTTCATCGTTAATTCAGGTTACTTTATGCTGAGTCAAAACAGTTTTCTACTGAACAATGTCTGCTGTAATCTGAGTTTGTGACAGGTTTTTATGGCTGCACTGCCATAGAGTAATATACTTGAGACAGCTACTATAATGCTACTTATATTGAATGATAATGTGTAAAAAGCTGCTGGCAGGCAAACTGGCGCTCAAACCTCTCCTTGCTCTTATGGTATCAAATATCCAGATACTGGCTTCATCAGCCTTCAATACTACCAGCACATGAGACTGAAAATAAATAATGACTAGATGCTGCTCTCTAGGGATAGATGGGATTTTTATTTATTGTATATTCTTTTTAATAAATACTAGTTCAGTATGCCAACAAAATCATTTTTTACTGTTATCAGTAAAAAAAATATTATGAAATAAGTAAAAGAGGGTGTTCCATGCCTAATTGTTTCGATGTTTTAGCAATCCATCTTTACATTTTATGCTTCAGGCTAATCTATAGAACGATAACTCGGAGTTGCACAAGCTATACTGTAGAAATGTCATCTTTTGCCTGCTGCTATTTTTCTTACCTTAAAGTGCAGCGGCAGCTGTTTGTATTTTCTGTGGTTCTACATTGCAGCTAGCGGATATGAATTAAGTACCATATTACAAAAAGATATGGCAGTGCAAACTAACTGAGCATGCCACGGTAGTTGAGGTCCATGTCTCTGCTCTCTGAGCGGGTCTGTATGGCATCCAGCAGGTCATTGGGGCTGAGGAGGCCAGATGGGCGAACCACGTTCAGCATCTCGGACAGGCTCATCAGCGGCAGCCGTACGGCTGACATCACTTCTTGTGCAACTGGGCCCTCGCTGTTGTGTCTGCACCAGCAACAGAGTGCCTGAAAAATCTCCCTCTCACTTGCTGCAAATGAATCTCTCCTCACTACTGTTAGGAGTGCAGTCTGGGAATGAGAAGAGAGAAAAATAAGCCCATCACAAATTCATCTTACCTTCTTTCGAGACTTTCCAAGTTATGGAAAGTGCTAAATTTAAATGAGAAAAAAATAAAATGTTCCAACATTCTATTAAAATATGTCAGCTATTTACTAATAATTCATGCAGCTTAGGTCTAGTAAAATGTGATCTAATAGGAAAGGGGTTTTCTCTTGCTTGCTGCAAATGAATCTGTCCTCACACTGTTAGGAGGGCAGTCTGGGAATAAGGAAGGAGAAAAACAAACCCTTTAGAGACTTTTCAAATTATGGAAAGAGCCAAGTTTTAATAAAGAAATTACATGTTCAAAGATTGTTAACATATAACAGCTATTTACTAATATGTCATGCAGCTTTATGTCTAGTAAGTGTGGTATAAGAGGAGAAGGATTAGTGTTCTGGCAGATTTTTAGAGTCGTGGTTTGCCAGCACTTTTAATAATTTAATACGTTTAATAGTATAAAATATCTCCTTGCTGTTAAGCTAAACTACTCTGTATACTCTAGTTCATGATACTTTAATGGATTCAACATGTATCCATTCAAAAAACAAACATGGACACGCATGCACACTAATAAAACCATCTAAACACACTCGTATTGTACTCTATCAGGGACATTTTGTAATGGTGTTCTATAGTGTATGTGTGTGTATGCTCAAGCTGTGTTTTTGAGACAGCTGAATTGCCTTGGGACAGGGCTGAATACAACCCTCATTCTCCTCAACAATCACTGTACTACTCACCTTAGACAGAGTAAGGAAGCCATCCGTTTCCAGTACCTCCACAGCGTAGCGGTCCATGTAAGCACAGCAGGCCTCAGCCAGGCCCCTTAGACAATATAGGCTAGCCACATCAAATATTAAGCACACGTTTCGCGTGTTCAGTAGCGTGCGCAGGAAGTCACAGGTTGAAGCCTCTAGTGGTTGAAGGCCATAGCGGTGTGCTAAGCCCAGGAAGTCCAGCAGAGTTTCCTCTCGGGCTTCACTCAGGTTGGCTCTGCCGGTATAAAGGTACCGCAACAGCATAGAGAAGGCCTCTGCTCGAGTCTCCTCCAAATGTACTTCAGTCTGGGGCTGAGACTCCCTCATCCCACCATACAACAGAGCTCTGAACAAAGGGGTAATGGTGAACATTTATTCAGTTTGGCTACCTTCAATTTAGTCATCCTGCCTTGATTCGTATTTGTATTCGCAAGCAAGCCATATGTGTCATTACTGTGTCACCACATTTCTGCCCTGAATCCCAAGGCTGCTAGTGGCACCTCTGAGGTACCCTTGAGCAAGGTACCATCCCCACACACTGCTCCCTGGGCACTGTGTTCCTGGCTGCCCGCATCTTCACTTGGTGAATGGGTAAAATGCAGAGGAAGAATTGTGTGCTGTTCACGTTGTGTGCTGTAGTGTGTTCATGCATGAATGGTCATTTCACTTATTTTACTTCACTTAAAAGTGTAATAAAGTGGCCTCTCATAGTCATGCGTGAACACACCACAGCACAATGTGAAATTCTTTCTCTGCATTTAACCCATTCACTAAACGAAGCAGTGGGCTGCCCAGGGAGCAGTGTATGGGGATGGTACCTTGCTCAACAGTACCTTGGTGACAGTACTAGTAGTGTTGGGATTCAAACCCACAACTTTTGATTTCAGGGGCAAATACCAAATCACTAGGCCACCAGCTGCCCCATGAAACTAATGAAGCCTTTGCTGGCACACTACAATCCTAAATGATGATCACAGTGATACGCAAAAATACAGTAAAGTGTGATGTTAAAAACTGCATATAGCACAGAGAAGCAAGTAAATTGTCTAACAAAATATATATTACATATATTTACATAGGTAGTAAATTGAATGTGGATAATCCTTGTCTGGACACTATCCATATAGGAGACATGTGAAGTATAAACAGACCAGCTAGGCACAGTATGGGCAATTTTGAGTGTTAACTGCAGCAGTTAGATACTAAATTAATGCTCTCGCATCTATGTGATATGGTCATTTCAAACAATTACCTGAAGTACTGGCAGCGAGCTGCCAGAATTACTCTGTGCGCAGGGAATCGCTTCTCCTCCACCACAAAAGTAACATCGCTATATTCCTCGCCTGGCACTAATGCGCCCAGCTGCTCAGAGAGTAGGTGCAGGTGGTCAATCTCAGCTGCTGAGGTAAGGGGACGAAGAGGGTGGCTGTCACTCATTGCCACCACTAGGGACTGCGGTCACATCTGTAAAATAGCCCATGTTTCACAATGATAGCTGGGAAATGTCGTGAAAGTTGGAAGCTTGCTATAACTACACAAGCACATTTTGAGTAATGTGACCAATAAGCAATATTTTGTAGTAGGCTACATCCTATGCAATAAACTATAAGCACAACAAGACACTTCATACCACCTATATAGAGTATTACATTAGAGAAATAATGTCTCCTGTAACCAAATAATGCATTACATGTCCAATACTGATCCACATAGCTCATACTGAAATTCATGGATTAAATAATGGCTTGAAAAAAATGTGGTGGTGCTTGAAAACTCTGTGACGTAGATGCATATTACCCAAACATCATCAAATTTTAACAGTCCTAAAAGTAGATAAAGGGAATTCAACTAAACAAATGAAACAAAAACCTTATACTTGGCCATCTAATTGTTGAGGAAAATGATCCAATACCACAAAAGTAATAAAAGTAATCCTTTGCTTTCAGTATCTGGCAATTCCCCCTCCGCCATTATGCAGCGATAACTGCAACTAAACTGTTAAACAGTCTGGCACATTGGCTTGATTTAATTTTATTCCTCCATACAATTTCAACTCAGGTAGTAGTGGGTTTCTACACATAAAAGCCTCACTCTAGGTCCTTCCACAACATTGCTATTGGGTTATGATTAGGACTCTTACCCATTCAAAAATATTTGCATTATTCTTCTTTAAATAATTATTTGATGGAATTACTTGTGTGTCTGGGAGTTACCCTGGGTTCCCTTTTGTCCCTTTGTGTGCTTCACTCTTGGAGTGATCACTACATGAAAAAGGCAAGCCAGTACAAGCAGTGTGATACTAAATTTGTTCAGGAATGGTTTGAGGAACATGATAATGAGTTTAAGGTGCTCATGTGGCCTCCAAATTTTTTAGATCTGAAACCAACTGAGCACCTGTGGAACGTGTTGGACAAACTATCCTTGGAGGCTTCATCTTGCAGCTTTTCAGAGGTCTTGTGGAGTCCATGGCTCAAAGGGTCAGAGCTGTTCTGATGGCACAAGGGGGACCAACACAATATTAGGCAGGTGGCTTTAATTTTATGGTTGATCTGTATAATATTGAATTGTTTTCCACAATAAATACATGAAAGTATACATGAAATATTTTAATATTATTTGTCCCATTAGTTTAACCGGTTCTATTAGTCTACTCTGATAATATAACACTACCATACAGTGCACTATTTGAGCTAAATACTGGCTTACACATATAGTTAACTATATAACACAACACTATAAAACTGTATCCTTAATACTAAGCATTTTCAGAGTATTCCTGGAGAGTTCCTTGACTTTTATTTGACTTAAACTATATTTTATATTCTTGTTTTTGTGTATGTGGAGACAAGGCGGTTTCTTTGCAGATCAATAAAGAGTTCTAGTTCTAATTACAGAGGTCGCATAGAAACTGTGATAATTCCTTCAGCAAAGACTACTCATAGGACACAAGCCAAAAAATGAGATAGAAACATGTTTTAAATGTGTCGTTTTGATGTTATGAAAATCAACGTCTTTGACAGGTAACTGTTAGTCATAGACGCTGTTAATGTCAACATCATTTTGTAAATCACTCATCATATCCCGCGGTTTTATTGCATCAACCCTAAGTCAAACTTTCATAAGCCATTTTGCACTACTGATCTGCTCTAGCACACTAAATCCTCAAGCACAGTAATGTTACAGTAGTACAGTTTGTTACAATAAACGTCTGTAATTGTGTTTATTGATTATTGTCTCTTTCTTTTTTAACTCCGTATAGTCTTATTTTCTTCTTCTGTTGGACTGGGCATGCTAATGACAAAAGAATTTCCCTCAGGATAAATAAAGGTCTCTTATCAACATGGGCTCAGGTCCCTTCACTATTAGACCCCGGCTAACAAAGCCACTTGACGAGTGGTAGCTTAATGTTACCCTCACACTGCAAACCCGCTATTTTCGTCTTAGGTTTTAGAATGAGCTGTAAGAAGTTAATTAAAGCAAGGTTACCCAGTCCCTTGTTGCCTTTCATAGTCTTTTAGCCTAGCCTAGCTTCGCCTAAGGTAAGAAGTCATTACAAGCACCCTTCGGACAGTCGTCTCTTTTACTTACCAAAACTAAAGCAAATTTGTCGTCTTCGGTATAGGACGTAACGTTTTAGAGCGTATCAAAGGCACTCGATTCACATTGTCGAGCTTGTTAACTATACTCAGTGTTTAACCGCCGACGCCTTGAGGACTACGAGCTTGAAGGTAGCTGGAGCCTCTTGTGGCGAGGAGGAAGAAGTAATAGTAGTAGTCTCTATAGTAGAATTAAATAAATATTTGGCAGTAAGAGTAGTAGTAGTAATAGTGGTAGTAATAGTAGTGGTATTAGTAATAGTAGATTGTTTAAACTTTAAATGGTGGTATCTTATTAAAACATCTAGACTACTTTAGCAATAAAATCATTGCCTTGTGTTACTCAGAGCACAACAAAGTAAAATATGTTTCACTGATAAGGCCATATTACAAAACTGACATGACAGGGGTTCAACTTTTAATAATAAAAAAAAAAAAAACATGTGCATGACCTAGATTGATTAATACAGCATCATGTACAGAATATTTCATCATGTCTAGTTTGAAAAGAAAACCACTGTCTCTTATTAGTACTAGGGGTCATTTCATGCAATTGATTTAATAAATACTCATCCCATTGAGTTTGCCATTTATTACACATATAGGTCACAAGCACAGATCTGAGACAGGGACTTTGCATGCATTTAGTTCTGCATTAAGGGCTGTGGTGAGGAGGAAAACCAGCAAGAACCTTTCAATAGTTTTCTCCTTTCTTAGGGGATTAGTTTCCCCAACCTCTGTAAACCACATATTTCAGCATTGACCTTTCTGCTAAAACAACAAAGCTTAATTGAAATCTCTAGAAAACTTACTCACACACAGTGCAGTTTTTTGACAAGCAGCATTTGGTTTATTAAGCATTACTAGTATTAGTGAACAAACAGGAGGATCCAAATTGTATAGCATATACATACCTTTACAAAAAGGTATAATTATACATACCTTTAAAAATAGTGTGTATATGCAAGCAATGTAAACAAATAACATTACTGTTCTTGTATTCAGACCAAGTTTCTCATGGGTCGTAAGAAATTATTCATGATTAGTATCTAATTCATAGGCCCAGTAATCCCAGACAGGGATTAAGACTAGTCCTGGACTATATTTCTCTTTCAATGGAAAATCTCCATTCATGACACTGTTTAGTGCAGGACTAGGCTTAATCCCTATCTGGGAAACTGCTCCATAGAGATCTATCCCTAGATTAAGTTCAACATGCCACAGCAGTTGTTTAGCCTGCTCAGAACCTGCTGTACTTTCCAATGGAATCTTTCATAAAATTTTCTCGCTCGCCATCCCAACACAAACAGCAGTCTCTGAGTTTATAAAAGTGTGACTTCTTTTCAGTCACTCTCTGTATTATGGTTTTACGGTATCTTTTCTGAAAATCATCCATTAGCTGTTCTAATGGCCTTGGTTGGATCTCTAAGAAGTGATTGACACCATGTTGTTAGGGCTAAGAATTTCTATCCAGTATCCATCAGGGTCTTGAATGAAAGCCAGGCCCTTCATTTTACCTATGAAAGAGGCAAAGAAAGTCAGAACTCAATGATAATAGGACATCTGACATTTTCATCAAAATGTAAAAGCAATTAAAATAACACACCGTGCAATCTTTTTTTTTTTGAATGTCTCAAATAACCATTAAAAAGACAGATGTGTTAGCAGAATGGTAAGTATACTGTTTGTGCAAAACAAAGATTTGTATTCATCCAGTTGATCCTCTGAGCTTCCACTGCGCAACACAGAACACATGTAGTATACCTGCATCTGAGATCTTGCCATTGAGACAAAGCTGTGACAAATCTCTTAAAGCTCAGCTCATCTCAGTTATGAGACAAGAGCAGAATGCAACAACAGAACAACAAAGGTGGGTGAGATAACACACTCACCATCATCTGGCTTTTTGACAAAGGTCACTCCTCGCTCTTCAAACAGCTTGCAAGCAGCATAAACATCTGGTACAGCAATTCCAATGTGGCCTGTAACACAAAAAAATGGCATGTCACGTGAAAGCTGCCGGCCACCTGCTGAGAAAAACGCATAACCACCACACAATACATACACATAAGTAAGCTATAATTTGATAAATAGCATTACTTCTAACTGCATTTGGCTCTAGCATTGATTCTAATTGTTTTGGCTTTGCCACCTGTGTCACAACATGCCACATCAACTCTTTTTTGGCTTTAGATATCATTGGCTGACCTCTGGCAAGGCAGTACTTCATGGAGATGTTCATATATCGAAAGAGCGAAATGAAGTCAGCTACATGCTTGTCTGTCAACAGTCATGTCCTGCTTTATGGCACCCTTTGTGGTTTAGCCTAAAAATACATTAAATATTTATCTCCATATTCAAACATCTATTTTCTGCTGAACAGTCTGTGGAAGTTCAATGGGTCAGGAGGCTGCCCACGAGGACCATAGCCTGAAGTGGTCAGGAGTTGCTGACCAGGGAATGCTGCACCACAACAGGACATTTTAATCTGTAGGTACAGCAGGGCTGAAATTTATGCTGCTGCTGTTAGGTTACTTCAGCAAATAAAGAACTGAGGAACACAAATCATGCGAGTTTTCACTGATGTACTCACCAAACCCTCGAGGGTCTGAATTTCCATTGTGGTAAGACTGGCTGTCATCTGACTCTGAACCCCAGTTACTGCCAAAAAGTAATGATGAGGGGAGATAGACTGAAACAAAGACAACTTTGCTCCCTCCAAATGGAGAATCATTCATTCAATACATATGATGAAGCAAGCCGATTAGTGATTGTCACACTTACTGTGTGAGCTCAATGGTGGCTCGGCGTGAAAAGGTCCAAGCTGTTCTCTCCTTGACATCAGCAGGGATTTCCTTCTTATCTTCATAACCCAAGAAGTAGAGAGAAAAGCGCATAGAAGGGAAATCAAATTTCTGTAGCAGGCTGTGAGAAATAAACAAACAAACAAAAAGCATTGGTTAGCTGGCTCCAATTCCCCCTTTTAAAGCATTTCCACTCAATTTTACTCTGAGGGTAACAAGTGCACAACTAACTTTGTTCAGAGATGGTTAAATCCATAAATCAAACATGATTTCAGTTGTATGTGAAAGTTTGGTAAAATTTAACAAACTTTATTCCACACTACAATTTATTTTCACAATTTAACATATTGGAAACAATAAAACATAAAAGTAAAAGCACAGATTTACCGATCAAGGTGCTAATATTCTATGTTTTCCTCCTACTTAACTATTTCCATGACATTTGTGTACCTATATAATTTATAATTGATCATAATTCATTCTCGCATGACGCTTTTCCAACCTCTGTTTATCCATTAGTATTGAACAGGCTGTTACTGTGCCTTTAAGACTGATATCTGTAAATGACTGAACATGCATTATGAAACTAACAATATATACACACTTCATTCCAGAAAAGTGATTCTATGGGCTCTTTAATATACTGAAAGGTATTGCCATTGCATTTTGCAGCATTGTAATAATACTAATTTGTTCCAGATCATGCAGCTCTAAAGTTGCATGTGCCTACGTTTGGCTACCTTTCAGTCAGTAACCCCTTTGGCTTAAATTACAGTTTCCAAACATTCTCTTCTCGAGTCAGGATTTTTTATTTTTTTTTAATGATTTGAGTGCAACAACAATTACAGGCGATCACTAGAGCGTTCCCATGTCAGCCAAATCCAACTGTGTGCAAAACCTTGGTTGTGATGTATTTTTTGTTTTTCATACCAGATTGGTCCACAAGCATTTACAACAATTTTTCCTAGTCACCCACACCTTGTCATGACTTCATTACAAGCAGGAAGATAAGTGTTTAGACTTTTGAGTCTAGGCACAGCTCCCTGAGAGATTTAAAGGGTCAAATAATTTATCATGCTGTCTACTGTCTACACTGGACTTGGACTAAACGGTAAGGAGTCAAAAAAGTTTAGATATGTCATATAAAAAGTCGTATTTATTTATGCAACACATAATTGAACAAAAAAAATTTGCAGGAAATTTTCATTAACCTTAGTTATTAATGTTTGACCAGTTGTGGCCAAATATTCATTTATAACAGTTTGCAATCAGAACTAGCAGCCAGTCCTAGCTAATCACAATATTTACAGCGGAAAAGTTAACTCATAATGTGCCTCTTTAAACCCACTTACCCAGCTTTTCCAATTTTCAAGCACTCAAAATAGCCATCAGATTATATGGTCTCTGTTTTAAAGAATTCATACAACCAAGCATGACACCATGCTGTAAAATGCACTAGCCTATGAGGCCAAATGTATGTGAAAGACCCTCTTAATTCAAGTGTCTCAGCCACATCTATTGCTAACATGTACATACCATCAAGCACACAGCCATACAATCTCCATAAATAAATATTAGCTTTAGAATAGGTCACACTGAAGTAACCTGTAATAGCACATGGCAAAATGGAAGCATCTTGGAGCAACAACAGCTCATCCACGGAGCAGCAAACCAAGAAAACTCACAGAAAAGGGCCGGGTTATGCTGAAAAATGCAGTGTGTAAAAATATGTTCTGTTACATCATTCACATCTGTGCCCCAGAATGGCACTGGAAGCACACACACTCACACACTCACACACACTCACACACACTCACACACACTCACACACACTCACACACACTCACACACACTC
>JBBJLS010099845.1:0-20490 GCA_037577275.1 Bryconaethiops microstoma | reverse complement strand
TGTGTGTGTGTGTGTGTGTGTGTGTGTGTGTGTGTGTGTGTGTGTGTGTGTGTGTGTGTGTGTGTGTGTGCTGGACTTTGATACCAGAACTTCTTGTTTTTCGGCGGTGTGATTCTTCATGAGGGGCATTTAGAGGGACCACTCGTCCTCGTCCCTTAACCTGTGGGGCCGAATGCAAAGACTGGCACTCTTTTTCACTCATTAAAACCTGTGTTCCACTGCACACAACCAGACTCACATCACTCATCAAAAAACTACATTTGGGCCAAAATAATTTGAATATCTGGGAATAACGTAATATCACAATACATCAAAAACACAACACAACACAGGTAACGATACAATCTGATAAGTTGGAAAAAAGATGCAGTAGTGCCAACTTTAAAGAAAACTACTGCTAAAGATCATTTTAATTCAGTGGTTCACTCGCTGAACAAAACATGCAGCTGGTCAGTGTTCCTTAGGCACTGATGATGTCTTGCTCAGAAAAGCATATTGAGACATACTGTGATGTAATTTATCAAGATTGGGCGCTCAGTCCAATTCAATGTGTGCTTTTTGCAAAGGACTGTAATGGAAGTAATTTTGCATCACTGGCATGAAATGTGACCAAGGAAAAAGAAGAGGGCAGAGAGGAAATGAAAGAAATAGAGTGTAGTAGGACATGAGGACTGACGGGCTGGCTGGGCTGACTCTGCGCTGGAGTTACTCCTGACGTTTTATGTTCCTCCAAGGCATGGAGCTGAACCAGACGAACCTTTTCAAGACTGTTACATTGATTTTGTTGTACCTCTGAAATGAACAGACAGAAGTATTTTTTTTATTATTATTATTCGATCCTTCTCTTTCTCTCTTTGTCTCTCTCTCACACACACACACACACACACACACACGTGCAAACCGTATTTTTTTCAGTAAACAACTTATTTTCTCTGAATATATGAATAAAAACTACTCAAATTGGAAATGACTCAAATATATAAATAAAATATATTTTTTATTTATATATTTAAATTCATGCTGGGCAATGATAATTATTTTTAAAATCACGATTAATCACATGGTTTTCTGCAATTAATCGTGATTAATCACATTCTTATTAGCGAAATGAAATAATTTATTCAAAGGTAGTGTATTGCACACTTTTATTTTTGAAGTACTGCTATATGAACAAAAGTGCAATAACATTTGTTTTGCACACACATTAAACAAATAAGGTGCTTTTTAACAGCAGTGTTCCCTTTAAACACAGTTACACAGCTGCAGTTCAAATAATTCTGTAAATCTCAACTTAAACATTAATGTAATCAAATCAAATATAAAACCAAAGCTATTTGCTACTGCAGGGCATTCACATTTTATCTAGTTTGTTATAGAAAAACTAGTTACCCTCAGAGTTCATAGCATTATTGCAGCTGCAAAGAGCGAGAAACTCCATATGAAAGTCTATATATCTGAATGCAGTGTCATTAAAGTCCCTGTTTGTGCAATGGTCAGGTGTCCCAATACTTTTGTCCATATAATATAGACAAAAGTAATGGGACACCTTAGCCCTGCGATAACCAGCTGAGACATAGACCTGCATGCTCTGCTCACTGACAATCCCAAAAACACAAAAAAGCAACAAAATAAAAGGATGTTTTGTTTTTTTTTATCTGCATTAATACAATAACATGTTAACGTATCCAGCATTTAATATATCATTAAAACTATAGTCAAAGCTGTAATTAAAATGGATTCTTCTGTCTTTATTTTGTGGGAAGTGTTTGGACAGAACTAGTAGTGGCCTACAAAGAAGTCTAATTGTTTCAGCCCTGGTCCAGGTGGCCTCCAGCACTGAGGTGTTTTCACTGCTCCCACTACACCTGATCCACTAATCAGCTCGTTAACAATCCCATTCTGTGCTGAAGTGGTTTCTTAAAGAAGCGAAAGAACTTCAACGTGCAGGGCAGGGTGGCTTCCAGGACAAAGGTTGGAAAATACTGGAATATCTTAATCTTCTCAGCCTTATTCCTGGAGCACTGCTGCCCTCCAGATTGTGGTGTTTCCCTTTTCTACCATGGTTTACTAATCCTGGTCCTGGATGCCACTGCCCTACTTATTTAAGTGCTTTCTCTTATTTAAGAAACAAACACAGTAAGGGCGTGTTAAGGAACTGATTAGTTGGATCAAGTGTGTTGGAAGTAGTGAAAACACTGCAGGAGCAGGACTTGAAAACACTTCTAACAAACCCATTTCCCCTCAGTAGCTCGTTAACTAGTTCTGTGTTGGAAGCAGGTCTACTGTAACACCAGTTGATCATCAACCCTCCCCCTGGAGATCCACTTTCTAGCACACAAATTAATCTGACCGAGCCAATCAAGGTCTTCAGAAGAACATAATGAGCTGGGACAGGTGCATCATGTGGTCCACTGGAATGCTGAGATCCCAGGACTGCTCTAAAACAGTTCAAGATTACTTTGTCATCAGCAGGTGTGAACACATACATAATTTGATGAGATTTTTCTCCATGGACCACAGGGCAACGTCTGTCAACATTCAGACAGTGTTTCCCGTTCCTGAGGCACAGTTCTATGGCTTCAAGCACTGCTTACAACACACCTGATCCAACTAATCAGCTGTTTATCAAGCCCTTACTGTCTTGAAGTGGGTTTTTGGTAAATAAGGGAAGGCACTAAAAGGACCAGGATTGAGGCAAAAATGCTGCACTGTGTTATTGGAGCAACTCACTAGAACTCAGTTCCTGAACAAACAGGCTTATAAATGAAATGCAAGTGTGAAAAACCTTTTGAAGGTTTAAGGAACCTTCACATTACAGGTCATTTACTAGGTTAAGGTTTATTTACAGATCCTTTATGGATGTTCTTCACACTTTACTGATGCATCTTGTTTACAAAAGTGGTTCTCTAAAGAACAGTCCACTGAAATTTTCTTTGAGGAAGCCAGAAAAGTTTTGAGGCTTCAAGCAAAGATCCCTTTTTGTGAATTTATACATTTTAAAATAAATTGGTAAAAAGGCAAATGTTCCATTCTCATATGTACTGATTTCAGTCTTGTCTGAAATGAATAAAATATTTTCCAAAAAAAGACAAGTGTTGCTTAACCATAAGTTCTACACTCATGAATCTGGAACAGCGAGTGTGTGTGTGTGTACTTGGGAGATTTTGTGGCAAATCAACAGTGTTTTTGATTCAAACACACGATGCTGTCAGAGAAACAGGTTTACAATACAAATGTGAAATGTCAGAACCTCACTAATGCTCCACCAGCAGAAACCAAGCTGCTGCTGAAAATGTTCTAATGAAAGTCTTTAACTTATCCACCACTGAGCTTATCCAGAGCTCATAAAGTCATTGTTCTGTTCAGTCCATCCAAGTCTTCTTGTTCTGTCAACAAGAAGACAAAGGACCAGTCAGAGCACCAAACTTCAAAGAAGCCAGCACTTATAAACCTGATAATTGCAGATGGTTCAAAACAGTCCAATTTCCTCCAGAATAAAAAAAAAGATTCTTCTGATTATGAGTCTGACTCGCTTACTGTTGATATTTTTCCTCTTATTCTGGTTTAAACCAGAATCATAAAGCACGTTTTTGCCCAAGATGGGCTCTTTCCATGGCAAAGAACTTATCTTGGCAACTTCTACCAAGCTTCGCATCTTCAAGACAAAACGCCAAAAAAAAAAAAAAGGCCTTGGCTAACATGCATAAAGATGCTGGATGGAACAAACTTGTAAGACAGTTAAACCTATCAAACTTAAACCAATAAAAAACAACCAGCCAGTTTGTTCCTACTGTCTCAAAAGTTTAACACCGTGTTTCGCACAGCAAAACCCCCCATCTGTCTCTTATTTCAGGCTCTATAACCCGAGCTTCTAATCACTTAGGAGCCTGGGGGGGCAGACGATAGTGCACGGTTTAAACCAGGCTGAATGTGCTACTTATTTTTGGACTTTTGACTTTCAGATGAGGTCTGATGTTCAAGACATAAAGCTAAAGGCTCTGATGAGAATCCACAACCTCCTGTTCTTGGCGGCAGTGCTCTTTCCTCTGCATCACAGGATTTCACACCTGTCATGCCAATTTTTTGGACATTTCACTTTCAGATGAAATGTGACATACAAGACATTGAAAGTAAGACACTAATTAGATCCTACACCCTTCCAATCTTGAGACCATAGCTAAAGCCAGGGAACTACTGGGCTTGACAAACTGCCTAACTTTAAGATATATGACTTTAAGATGAAGTGTGACATGCAAGACATAAGGTTAAAGACTCAGGTTTGGTCCCACAATCTTTGTTTTTTGAGACTGTTGCTTAAACTATGAGCTACAGAGCAAGACCGGAGGCTTGATGTAGTTTTTGGATATTTGACTTTCAGATGAAGTGTGACATGGACGACTTAAAACTAAAGACTTGGGTTTGACACCATGACCTCATGTTTCTGAAGTCACAGCTTAAAAAAGCGAGCTACATGGCTTGACAGGCAGTGTTGCTTTTTTTCTATATGTATCTTTCAGATTCCTAAATCATCTCAGCCTGAAGACTGTCTGAGTTTGAAATGAATGAATATAAAGACGAGTCATTGAAGTGAGCCAATGGCCCAATGATAACCTTCCCTTAAGGCACGAAGACTGCAAGCCCGTTACCTTCTGGCTCTCATAAACAATCTATGGTTCCATCTAAACCCAAATCCAGGGGTGCCAAACCTGTGACAATACCGTGGAAGACCACACTTCTGCAGACATTAACATTTTCTCTCCTTTAACCATCTGAGTTCAGCTCACAATGGCTTTGCGAACTCACTGAAGAGTTTAATCAGGTGTGATTAATGAGGTTCAAATTTACATGGACAGATTAATATTACTAATAAAATCCATACATTTATTGCATCAACAGTCTGAACAGTGTGAAATTATTTAACCCATTTAACCCATTTAACCCATTCAACAAGTGAAGCAGGGGCTGCCACCAACGAGGGGTGCCCGGGGAGCAGGCTCAAGGGAAGTCGTGAGATGCAAACCCCCATTCTTCTAACACACACACACACACACACACACACACATATGCCTATACATGTGTATATACATATATACATATATATATATATATATATATAGGGTTGGTTTCCCAGACAGGGATTAAGCCTAGTCTTGGCCTACCCTTTCCTCTTCAATGGAAAATCTCTACTCACAGCACTACATAATCCAGGACTACACTACATAATTCCCTGTCTGGGAAACCGACCCATAATGTTTTTCAGCAGACAAGTATTCACTCCTCACATAAGAGACCCTTGGTTGTCTGTGACAATGTCATTGGTCCACTTTTGGTAGGAACTGATCGCTGATCAGGAACCCCCACAAAGACCTGCTGCTCTGCAGATGTTCTGACCCAGTCATCCAGACATCACAGTTTGGCCATGACAGCAGTGTTTAACAGCAGTGTTCCCTTTAACACAGTTACATTTACATTTATGGCATTTATCAGGTGCATTTATCCAAAGCAAAATTCCATTCGCTAACTACAGAGGTCAGTCTCCCTGGAGCAACTTGGGGCTAAGGGTCTTGCTCGGGAACCCAGTGGTGGTTTGCTGAAAGTAGGATTCAAATCCATGACCTCTTGGTCCGGAGTCAAGTATCCTACCCACTAGGCACCACTAACCCTGTTACACAGCTACAGTTCAGATATTTCTTGTAAATCTCAACTTAAACATTGATGTAATCAAACCAAATATAAAACCAAAGCTAATTACCCCTGCCAGGGCATTCACGTTTTATCTAGTTTGTTATAGAAAAACAAGTTACCCTCAGAGTCCAGAGCATGGGGGGCCGAACCATTATTGTAGCTCCAAAGGGGCTGTATGAAAGTGTATGTATCTAAATGCAGTGTGATTAAAGTCCCTGTTTGTGTAACGGTCAGGTGTCCCAATACCTTTGTCCATATAATAACAAAAAAGCAAGGAACTTTCAAAATAAAAGGATAAAAAACAGACCCTGCGCTAACGTGCGATAATATAAAAGTAAATAATGTGTTAACGCGATAGCGCGTTAATGTGCCCAGCCCTAAAAACATTATTGAAAACAGTATAAGTAGAAAGTTAAGTAAGTGATTATGTACAGTCTGCAGGTCATCAAATAGGTCTTGCAGGTCTTGCATTCTACTGAAGGCATTTAATTTTCAGTATTGACCCATGGACTATACATTATCACACTTATTATCGTACATATTTGATTTGAGTGATTATATGCTTGTTGTGTGGTTAACATAAACCCTAAGTCTTCTAGCAACCAGAACGTTAAAGCTGTAGATATTGCGTAGCAACACGTTCGACTACCTGCAGACCCGTCAGCTTGTTTAATATGCTTCACACCAGCAGGAGAGATGGAAGATGGTGTTGGTTTCTGTCATTTCCACTTCTGTGAAGATCTTTGATCACAGATTTAGGAACGCTGTTCCTAGAATTAAACACCGGAAGGTCAAACTAAGCGTAGAAATGGTTTATTTCAGCTTGTGGGGGTATTCAGCTCGCAATGAAATAACTTTGACCACTGGAATTCTGGACTGATGCGGAAAATGTCTGAAAAGTCTGATTTAAATTCTCTGCACGGTAAGCATCAACGTTCTGAGCCATTCTTTTCTCCATTAACCAGCCCTTGAAAACTCCAGGAGCCCATCCAGTACTCCTTTAGGCGGTTATACCATTTCTGTTCTCTTCTGTTTTGCTGACATCCTCCTTGACTGCATCCCCAATGGCATTATAAATAGTATGTAAAAAAAATAGTGCACCCCTAATATAGGGACATTCATTAGTGTAGTATGCAAATTATGAATGTGTGTGGTTTGGGACGCCGCCTCCTTTTTCCTTCCATGCCAGTTTCTTTTCACATTTCTTTAAAAAAAAAGACTAGGCCTGCCAAAAGCCCTCAAAGGTCCCATACTCTCCATAAATATTAAAACTGACGGTAAAATCGTCTGTTTTGATTGTTTTGTTGTGTGACGTGTGGCTTAATTGCTGCTGTAACCAGGTCCTCCATTGTCAGATACAAATGACCATGAATTTTCACCATGATAAGCTTGATAAGCGAAAAAGAAGATGTGAATCAGAAGCACAAAACTGGTTGAAATTGGCAGTGCTCATTTGTTTTTATTTCAGTGAAATTTCAGATCTTTTCACTTTGGATTCCCTAATCAATTCAAGGGACCTCTGCTGCATTCAGAGGAACCATATAATAAACAGTAATAATAGTAATAAAAATAATGGGAGTAATCTTATGACTAGTAAAAAATAAATCGGGCAGTAAAGACTTTCTTCTAGCAAAGGAACAAGTTAGAATAAATGCAAACAAATAAGAAAGGATTACATAATGGTAATATTTGCTTTGTTTGTACAAAGTGCTTGAAGTGCTGTGGTTAGAAGAACACTGGTTCGGTTCCAGATTTCTCTTTGGTGCCTCCAGCCTTTGCATGCATTTGTGAAAGTCCATCAGCAGCTCCTGATTTAATGTAATGAAGCTGGACCAGGTATTTGAGGTATGTGAGAACTACATACTGGGCTTCCATGAGGAGAAGTCTGGTGATTAATTTCACAAACATACACTATATGTACAGAAGTATTTGGATGCTGACCATTACGCCTACAAGGACTTTAATAACATTGCATTAAAATACATAAACTTTAATATGGAGTTGCTCCCCCTTTGCAACTATAACAGCTTCCACTCTTCTTGGAAAGCTTTTCATAAGATTTTGGAGTTTTTCTGAGAAATTTGTGCCCATTCATTCTGTAAAGCATTTATGAGGTCAGGCACTGATGTTGGACGAGACGGTCTGGCTCACAATGTCCATTCAAGTTCATCCCAAAGGTGTAGGATGGGGTTAAGGTCAGGGCTCTGTGCGGACCAGTCAAGTTCTTACACACTGAACTCATCCAACCATGTCTTCACAGGGCTTGCTTTGTGCACTGGGGCACAGTCATGCTGGAATAGAAAAGGTTCTTCCCCAAACTATGTCCAAAAAGTTGCAGGCATGGTGTTGTCCAGAATGTCATGGTCTGCTGAAGCATTAAGCCTTTCACTGGAAGTAAGGGGTCATAATTAAGAGGTGTGTCTCAGAGCTTTTGTCCATATAATGTATAGACATCCATAAAATCACTATTTACTGTATTAATTTTTTTTGTAAATATTTCCATATTACCATATACTGCTCAGAAAATTGGGTAATATAATTAAAATGGCACTTGCACTTTCATTATAAAGGAAGTGTTTTCATTATCTTGTTTGAGTCTTCTACGATATGTAGGTTGGGGACTAACAGCCATAAGGATTAGGCTTTACTTTTCATCTCTGTTGAAAATCGCATTTTCCATTGTACTGCAACTTTGAACAATATTCATTGTTTTCTTTAACCACTTTACCACATTTGACAATTCTTTCATCAGTCAGGCGGTTGGCAGAATGCAGATTAACTTTTCTGAGGATCACAGAGGAAGGGCTTGCAATTATGTCAGAATACGGCATTTGAATCAGTGGAAGGAAAAACATTCAGTTCTAAAACAGAAAGAAATAAAAGAAAGGACACAAAGAAGAAAGAATGGGTACTTTGTTAGATATTTCCAAAAGGGAGGAGAGTTAAGGTCATAGAATGAAGTGTTTTCTCCTTTTTAATGAATAGTTAAGCATTCTGTGACAAAAAAGTGGGGTGGGTGTTAATGACTCAGAGCTGCAGCCTTGCTTAAAGACCCCCAGTGTGTGGGAGGGCAATATTGAAAGGGAGTAATAAGGGGAATAAATAAAAGGTGGGCTTGGACGAGCTCTCTGAAGTCAGAAAAGATAAAGTCCTGGAGTGCAGCCAGAATTAATTTGTATGGAGAGGTGTGGTTTCACAGAAAGATGAAAACTCCACATAAGGGTGAAGGAAAACAGACTGAATAAATAGGTCCAAATCATTCAAGTCGCCAAGTCTCAAGTGTGAGTCTGAGTCAAGTCTCAAGTCTTTGAGGTGGGAGTCTGAGTCAAGTTTCGAGTCTCTGAGTTGGGAGTCTGAGTCAAGTCTGGAGTCATGAGATGGGAGTCTGAGTCAAGTCTCTGGTCTCTGAGGTGCGATTCTGAGTCAAGCCTCAAGTCTAATTAGGATAATGAATCATTTACAGTTTGTAAATGGGGACTCTGCTTACCCCAGCTATGTCTTGCCAGGTCTCTATGAAAGCTTTAAATGGCAGATGATTATGATTAGATTTGGGACTTTTGGCTATCATTTTTGGCTATTCATAAATATTTGGGACTGTAGCTTCAGATACCCAGGCCTAACAACAACCCTGCTCTGAGATATGAGACCAAGTCAAGTATCAAGTCTCTGTGGTGTGATTTTAAGTCGTCGTGAGCCTCTGAGGTGCAAGTTTGAGTCAAGTCTCAAGTTTCTTAGGTGTGAGTTTGAGTCAAGTCTCGAGTGTCTTAGTAGCAAGTCTGAGTCAAGTCTTGATTCTCTGAAGGGAGACTTTCAGTCGCCTCTAGCAGCAAGTTCAACTCACGTCTTGAATGTCTGAGGTGTGAGGTTTAGTCAAGTCTTGATTCACTGAGTTGTCTAAGTCAGGTCTAAAGTCTCAGGTGTGAGTTGAGTCGCCTTGAACCTCTAAACAGCAAATTCAAGTCAAGTCTTGAGTGTTTGAGGTACCATTTGGGGCTATAGTTTTAACTTGGTGATGGGGTGAGGGCGTTGTCTTGCCTGCTTCTGGCTATTTCTTAGGCTGTTCATAAATATTTGGGGCTGTAGCCTCAGATGCTCATACCTAACGGCTCCTCTGCTCTGAGGTATGAGACTGAGTCAAGTCTCAAGTCTCTGAGGTATGAATTTGACTCGAGCCTTGATTCTTTGAAGAGCAAGTCTGCCTCTAGTCTCAGGTCTCTGAGGTGTAAGTCTTGATTCTCTGAGCGATTGTCTTCAGTCTTCATCTCAAGCCTCTGAACGGCAAGTTCAAGTCAAGTTTTGAGTGTCTGAGACAACATTTGGGGCTTTAGTTTCAGTTTGCCACACCTCCATGAAACTTTGGAGTCTTTGGAGTCTGCTGTCTAAAATAGTTTGTACTGAGTGAGGGATCTTCTGAGTATGATCACATGTAGCTGTTTGCTGAGTTGCATGTGCCCTCTGACTCTGAACACTGGCTGTGAGAGCTAGAGGAGAGTCTGAGAGTTTAAGTGAGTTTCCTTTCACAGCTTCCTTGTGCTTTTCCACACTTTTACTCCACTCGGCATGCAGCTCTGGGTTGGTGGGGTGGTCACAGCAAATTTAGCTTCGGCTAATTAATTTCCTTTCAGGCTTCCAGCACCTAAAAAAAGACCCTGTGACTTCCCACAGCGATGCTTCATTTTCCACTTCTCCCTCCTCCCCCTTTCCCCTCGCGTTTGATCACTTCTCGGCGCGGCTACCGCTCAGGCAGCCCGCGATGACTCCGGCTGCAATTATGCGAAATGAGGTCAGCCTAACCAGTCTTCAACCAGGGCTTCCATGAAGACACGGTCATATTAATATGGCATTCTTACTTTGATTGCTGTGCTCTTTAAGCAGAGTTAGAGTTACAACATTGCCTGTTAATTTTAAATGGAGATATGAACCCACAGGGTTGTATGTAGGTAAAGGCAACCTTGGTGGTTGCCTGAGGCGGCACCTGTGGGGTGGGGGTAGGGGATTGAGGGTGGGGAAATGCCTCACCCCCTGTTGACAAACATTTTGTCGGTCAACCACCTGTCCACCCCACATGGTCAGGTGGAGCACCAGAATGAGTTAGAATCAGAAGACTTTATTGATCCTAGAGGAAATTGCCTAGAGGGGGTTCCTCAATGGCCACAAACATTACTGCTCTGGACACTACTGCTCAAAAGTTCTCACCGTTCTTAAAAATATAAAAATAGTGGGCTGGCTAGCAAATGTATAAAATGAAACAGATTATTAGCATGAATTTTTAAAGGATTAATGAACATTAGCTGTGTCCAGATTGAAGAACAGAGCTATAGATAATAGTTGATTTATAGATAATAGATGTAATATTAGATAAATAATCAAACATTTTTAGAATTCATATCCAAAATTCCCCTCATTTCTATAGTGATGATCAAATCTCAAGGCAGGTAAGTTTATTTCCTCCCAAGGTTTCTGGAAGACTTATTCGTCTAAAAATAACTTGATTATATAAGTTTATTATAATTAAAATCTACGTTTACATATTATAGTACATCAAGTAAAAATAATATTAATAATAATAACACATTAATATGGCGGGTAGTACCAAATCAGTGGTGGTATAAAGGAATATATAGGTAAGTATTGTATGTCTGACCTTTAACAAAAACATGCAGTAAATGTGAGGTGGTGACATCAGCAACAAGAAAGGCCCTGAACTGCATTTCTGCCACATTTCAAAACCATTTGTGCTAAAAACCATTTGAAGGGCTGTTTCCCCAGAATCCTCTGATTTTGTCCAATGAAAACGTCAGGTGTCATAGCAAAAGCTGACTTTGGTGCACTTTTCTGCACTTTAGCGCTTACGAAAGGCCCTTCATTAACTCGAGAAAGGCTGGGCCGAGCAAGGCACTCTGCCGCTGTGTGGGCTTGATTTGGCTGCCATTTAACCCACTGGGCGATGAAAGTACTGTCCTTCCAAAAACATCAGGGGGTGGCCACGTTCATTCCATTTGTCAGGAAATGTCACGTAGCACATACAGACTGAAATCACTTTGGAGCATTTAGGGGAAAAAAACACGTGGGAGAGTGCAGAAGGAATCCTTGCACTTAATTTAAGATTTACTTTGGAGCTTTTTCATAAATGAACTTGAGAGAGAGAGAGAGAGACAGACAGAGAGGGAGAGATAGAGAGAGAGACAGAGAGACAGTAAGAAGGAGGGAGAGAGAGAGAGACAGAGACACAGACAGAGAGAGGGGAGAGAAACGGAGAGAGAGAGAGAGAGAGGGACAGTGAGAAGGGGGAGAGAGAGAGAGAGACAGAGAGAGAGTGTGGCTAGTTAATGACTTGGTTAGAGACCATTAAAAGTGTGTTATGATGAAGGAGAGAGAACAGGGCCATAGTTTCTGACTTCTAACCTATTGATTGTTGCTGCTCATGACAGCTGTTTTGCTTGGCTTAATCCTTCAGCACGTAGCATCACATGGTTGTGCTGCCTGACTACGTTCCATTAGTGTACCATCACACAATGGATAATCAAGTTTATACAACCATCTTCACACTTAGGGTTTTATAGGGTTTTACATCTTCACACTTAGGTTTTTTTTAACATATGACATTCGATCCATAACTAAATCACACTAAACTGGGGCAACAGCTGATTCACCAATTGAAGGATGGAGCTAGCACTGTGCAGGACAGTCAAAAGAGCAACACACGCAACAGAAAAATGCATATTTGCTGTTTGACAATCAACTCTGTATAACAGATTTTTACATTTTGCACAACTTTTGAGCATGCTTGATATTTATAAAACGGACAAATCGCATCGCTAAGCTGTCATTTTCTTTACCTGACCTTATAAATCATCTTAATAGAGTATATACCGTCCCCTTATATTCATTCGTAACCACTATGGCACTGGAACCATAGCAACCATCGTAATGAAAGAGTCAAAGTCAAACAAGTGACCCCATCATTGAGGCAAGCTTCATCTGGAGCGAATACAAGAACAATTAACAAAACCAAGTAACGGAACGTCAAATTTTAGTATGGAACACCAGAGCACAAGCACAAAAACTCACACAGCAAAGGTTACAACTGTTTAAAAATGGGGTAAACAGCCAAACCAACTGAAAGAGTAGATGTAACTCCTTGAGTGTGAACCTCGCCCATATTGAAGTTTCACCAATGTTTTACAAGGGCATTAGACAATCATGAACATGAAATCTAGAATAGAAATATTTCTGTCTAAAAGGGTTCCAAAATCATTTTCAGTCTTCTATGACACTGGACTACAGTGAGAGCCATTATATACAAACTGAGAACCCAAAGACCCAAGGTGAACCATGAATGGCCACTCTGCATGAATTACCAAAAGGTTCCAAAGGTTCCAGGAGAACATCCAAAGAGCTGCGGGTCTTTCTAACCCTTGTTATGATTAGAGTTCATTTCTCCACAGTATAATAATGACTGGGCTAAAATGGCCTTTCTGGGAGAGCAGCTATGCAGGAAACACTTCTAACCAAAGGGAACATTAATGCCCATCTCACATTTGCAATAAACTCAACAATCTCTATGTCTTTTTTGAATAATGGTCTGTGGACATGTTGCAGGGTTGGGATGAAATGGAAAATAAGAGTCCAAAGTACCATTTTGCCCAAATTGCATTTTTGCATACCACTGGTTTGGATAGGTTGGTCATATCTGTCATGAAGCAAATCCTAAGATGTATACTAGGACCATCATACCAACATTCAAATACTGGTGGTAATAAGAAGAGGTGGAAATGTTTTGCTACCTCAGGACCTGGACAACTTCCAATTTTTAAAGTAATCACGTGTTTGTTCTGTATTAGAGAATTCTTAAGTAATCTAAAGCTGATCCCTAACTCAGGGGATAACAGCAAGATCCAGAAGAAAAAAGGAAATCCACATCTAAATGCCTAAAAAGAAATAAAATTCATGTTTTGGAGTTTTGGCCTAATCACAGTCTGGGCTTGATGATTTGTAGTGGCAGGGTCCGAAATAAGCAGAACTGCTTAAATTACCATGTCCTCAAAGATATAGTAAGATATACTCGAAGATATATCTTAATCAAAGCAATTATGCAATGTGATCCTCATTCTGCTCCTTAAATACATTCCAAACTTTTTAAAAAATGTTCTGTTTGATGAGGTTTTCTTTGTGTAAAATTGTGCTTTATGTAGAATTGTGATAAATACACAATAATAACAATTAGCAATCATCCCTGTAGGTGGCACTCATCGTAGCCCATGAATAGAGATACAAAATGAGCATTTTAAATAATGTGGATGGAGTGTAGCTGTCCCAGAAAGACATTTTCTTGTAGGTTAGTAGAAGGGTTCTTTTTGGCCCTCATTACATATACATTGGTCTATTTTTGTACTGTCGTCTAGGAGCATTCCTCCTGAGGTGTAGCTGGTCAATGGTGTAGCTTAACCTAATGATCGTTGGATCTCTGAGCCTTTGAAGAAATGTTTAAAGGGGAATTCCACCAGTTTTCAGAATAACTACACAGTTCAATCCCTGAGGCGTAAAGAGAGGCATTCACAATGTTTTGAAATGCTCTGCTCTAGAGGTTTTATAGGAATCCTTTCATGGTGGAGGGATACATGCAGGGTATTACTAGACAAAATAGTTTTCTTAGAATATGTATTGACCACTATTTTACCATCATCAACATTACATTCAAAAACCCGGAAGAAAGGTTCACTGGTAGGCTTGGATAGTGAATAGGATGGCTTTATACTGTGTAGATATCGGTTCCAATAACCAACACTTTCTTTACAGGGAACCATTTCAATCTGATGATTTTGTTTATATCTCAATAGAATTATACAGAAACTCTGAAATTCTCAGATATTCTCATTTAATAATTATTTGATGCTTTTGTCAAGTATAATATTGTAGCAAGCTGCAGTATATCGCTACTTATATCACCAGCTTTTGCTGGTAGAAGATCTGGGCAATAAAGATCCGCATCATGCCATTTTCCAGTTGTATTATAGCGTTGTGGTACTAGATGATATTTACATTTATTTTAATAATTAATATAGTTTATAAAGCATTCAATGTTAAAAGAATGTCTCACAACACAGTTTTAATTGGACCGTTGCTGTCACATCCCAGCTTGGCTCACTCAGGCAAAAGACGCAGACGCAGACTTCCATGCTCAATTCTTTACTTTATTGAAAATCAATAAAAACAAAACAGGCTCGATGGCCAAAAAACACAAAACAAGGATAAAATAAACCAATAAAGGAGAGAACACAAAACAGACTATTTATACACCACAATAAAAACCCCAAACACCTGAACATAAAAGTCACACCATCCCCAAAGTGTCAAAATAAGAGCCCCATAAACCCTTTCCAAAGGCAGCCTCTAGCAGGTATTGACTGGGGCATAACAGTTGCCCTGTTTCTCTTAAAGTAAGGAAATATTATGTGGCATGCTTCTACAGTCACGACAACAGAGGCATTGCTGTATATGGAACAGAATATTATTTTTGCCAAATATACTCAATGTTGTCAATAAAATGTCAATAAAACAGTGTGTGAGTGAGTGTGTTTCATAATCTGGTGTTATGTGGGCATGATCTGAAGGTTATTCTGTATGTAAAGAGATTTAACAATCCTTTTTAATATAATTTAATGTCACATAGAGTTAAATAGAAACAAAACTATACCCTTCACAATTCGAAGTTGTCATGCTGCTGTACAGACATTAATGACATAATGACATACTTGCATAATTTACTTATTATATATATATACTTATTATTTATATGCTATATGGACAGGTTGGAGTTCATTTGTTTTTTCTTGTTGTTTTCCTGTCAGGAAATGAAAAAAACAGCAAAAAAGAAAATCAGAAAAAAACACATTGCATACCATAAGTCAGAGATAATAAAAAAATGTCAGGAAATTGTCGCTGTCCTCATCCGGGAGAGAGCATAGCTGGCCACTCTCATTGTATGTAGGATGGCCCCCCTTTCCCCTATCACTTAGTGAGGTTCTGCCCAATGCAGGCGTCTGTTAGCTGATGTAAAAGCACTGGTAGTAGTGTCCTCCTCCAAGCGTGTTGAATCACCCAAAAATGTTACGCTAATGGCAGTTTGAACACATGTAGAGGTGCTTTCTGTGACGTAAAAAGTTAAAGTTTAGAATCTGCACTTTCCAACTTCCATCTAAAAATCTGAAGTCACACCATGTTTTTGTTGTAACTGATAACAATAACTGTGACTTCTGAAGTCGAACAAAAAATCAAGTCAAAAAGTTTCTGAATAATTAATCCCTTTATAAAGTTTCAAGGCATTGTTCCCTGATGGTAATTTGTCTTTTTATTGTGATTTGTATTTGTATTTTTCCTGTATTTTGCCATGGAGCCAAAGCCAAGTCTATATTATTTTCTTTGTTTAAGTTCTAGTTTATTTTTAAAGCACATTTAATAAAACCATAGTCAACCAGTCAAACAATATAATCTGTAAGTCATATATACACATAAGATAATAAAATCTAACTTCATTAAAACATACAAACAAACAGTATACATACATAAGATACACACAAACAGTATACATACATAAGATACATACAAAAAATATAAACAAACACAGAGTCAAGAAAAACACTTTTTTAAGTAAAATAGGGTTAAAACAAAATAGGAACTTAAAGGAAGAAATAGAAACAAATAGTAAATATATAAGGGAAAGTTGAGAAATAAAATGCATAGTTGGACAATAAAACAGGCTCTTAAACTGAGTTAAAAGCCAGGGAATATGTTTTCAGATAAGATTTACTGCTTTAAGCTAAGTTGCTGCATCCATTCCACTAGCCTCGTAGCACTAGAATAAGGACACATACTCCAGACAACAAACCTGTCTTGGCTGATTGACTGCATTTCAGGGTAAAATCTTTGATTTTGTACTTAACAGCCCCTTCAATGTGATCATCTATAACTGAGCGTCATGGTGTGTGTGCCCTCTGACCCTGAACGCTAGCTGTATTAGCTCGGCCGTTGTGCTGCCAAGCTAATAGGATAAGTCTTTGTGATCTTTTCCCACTGACACGGCTTTGATTCGATCTCTGTATCGCTGCAGACACATTTCATTTACCCCACAGATATCATTTTCTGATAGTGGATGAGTCTAATATTTGCTCTTTAGTCTGGAGCGGAGAGGCCTCTCGCCAGGCTCACGTGGGAGGACTTCATGTTCCCAGTGCCAAAAGCCTGCACTGGTCCTTTTGGCTGGGTGTCAGTCTGAGGACCATGTTACCCACTATGCCTCCTAATGAGGGGGAATAAAGGAGATCCACATGGAACAGTGAGCATTGCATTCTCAGAAGAACATGAGATGGGCTGCATGCAGGTTTTTATAGCAAATGGCCCCATTCTCATATCCCACCAGGTCTTACAATGGTCCTCCTGTCTACTGATGAAATGTGCTCTGAATTTTCTGGATTCTGAATGAATATAACTCAATGTTGTGAATTATTTAATTGCATCATTTTCTCACCCCTACTAAAATAGCAATTGATTATTATGTAAAATATTTCAGTTATAGGCCTATACAGGCAGTCAAAGCATGGACAGTGTAAGATTTGAGCATATTGTGGGCTACAACTTAAATGAACAAAACACATAATTTCTGTTACAGAAAAATAAACTAAGACTGCAAAATTTTTTCAGTATTTTTAAAAAATCATACTTTTATTACAGATGCAATTAGTAAATGTTTGGTCTAATTAGAGGTTTTGTTGAATTTCTTCTAAAAATGTAAGTGTACTTAATTTTTTTTGTATTAAAAATCCAAATAAGGGAACTCTATGTATATCATTTTAGTGGTCCATATCTATTTACTGCGTTAACCATATTGGAGAATAGTCAAACGCATATTTAACTTTTGCACCATGTATTGTGTTTTATTTGTTTCCTAACAAAATGAATAAATCATTATTCGGCCAGGGGTTGTGAACTGTTGCGTGTGACTTTATCTATCAAACCATGTAAAAGGACTTCAGAGCAGTGGTTGAACTGTAGAGAATATGTTTGTTGTTTAAAAAATGATCTTTAACTTTAATTCTTTGTGGGTAAATTTATGGTGATAGAATGTTATTTATGTGCAACCTCGCTTTCAAATTCAAAGCATTTTTTCCGTCGAGTGTGAACAGCTTTTGACAGCTTTAATAAAGCGTTGGTGTTTTTACAGATGATATCAAAAGCATTGGTGAATTTTAGTCATTATTTCTCGCTCAAAGCTGATTAGAAGTGGTACTGAAAGTGCAGACTGTGCTTGTCCCCTAAGTGTGTGTGTGTGTGCGCGCGTGTGTGTGTGTGTGTGTGTGTGTGTGTGTGTGTGTGTGTGTGTGTGTGTGTTTTATTGTGGTTTGAATTGAGCTGAAGAGTGTTGACCCCCCTGTGACTGGCACCCATCAATACAGATAAGATCAAATGTAAATGTAACTCATGCATAATTAATCATGTAATTATTTATGTAATTCTCCTCATTGACTCTCCCTCTCCCTCTCTCTCTCCCTCCCTCTCTCTACCCCCTCCCCATCTATCCTTCTAACTCTCCCGCTCTCTCTCTCTCTTTCTCTCCACCTCCCCATCTCTCCCTCTCCCTTTCTTCCTCTTTCCCATTCTTTCTCTTTTCCCTCTCACCCACCTTTCTCTCTTTATCCCCTACCTTAGCTTTCTCTCTCAATCTGCCTCTTTTTCTCTCTTTATCTTTATTCACTCCTCTCTCTCTTTCCCCTTCTTCGTTTCTCTCCTTTTTCCTTTTCTTTCTCTCTCCCTCTTTCTCTCTTCCTTTCTCTTCCTGTCCTTCTTCTTCTCTTTCTCTGCAGGCCGCTCATTTCAGCTTCTTTCTCTCTTTCTGTCTTTAAGCCTCTTTCCTTCTCTTTCACCTTCTCTCCTGATCTATTTCTTTCACTTTTTGCTCATTCTTATTCACTGACTCTCTATCTCTCTCTCTCTCTCTCTCTCTCTTTCTCTCTCTCTCTCTCTCTCTCTCTCTCTCTCTCTCTCTTTCTCTCTCTAAGGGTCACTGGGGTGGGAACCATTCAGAGTTGTTTGTTCTGAGAGTGTGTGTGTGTGTGTGTGTGTGTGTGCGCTCGGGGCAAAACAAGCTCGTTAGGTATTCTGAGGACTGCTCTGAGCCTCACATTTCTCAGAAGCCGTGTGACATCTGCACAATCATTTGTTGGAGTTTAAGGAGGATGCACCTGCTTGTTACTGTGGCACAAATGTGACACCAGAGACCAAACGATTGCATGTATGCACAGGCTTGTGTCTGTGTGTATGTGTGTGTGTGTCTGCGGCTCAAATAGAGTCATTTTGCCGCTGTCTAAAACTGCAGATCATATGTTTGGAAATAATGTTGTGTTAATCATCATCAATAGTGTAATGGTGTGTATATCCTGGTATACTGTGTCTGTCCACCCTTAAACACACCGATAACTGTGTTTAAAGGCATTTTTTCACAGGTATACAGGAACCGTGCTGTACCTAAACGGTACTGCGATGGCACGGAAGTGCAATTCTTTCCCCACAGTTTATGGCTGGTCCTGGATCACCTTCACCTTTCTCACAGTGTTAAAGATGGATTTGTTTGTGTCATAGAAAACTCTCACTGAAATGTATCTTCAGCTCTAATAGATATGAGTGCTTGTACTTTATCAGCTTCCCAGTTGTTAGTTTGTATTATTATTTTTTGCACAGACAGTAAAAGCGGACAGCCTGTTTCCAAACCCGTCTGTTGTCATGACATCATTTTGACCAATCAAAAAGCAGGGATGCTCAGCTGCGGCCCATTTTTGGCCCGGCCATCGAGCAGGACGGGTTTGGCTCAAGTACAGGTTACTTTATTTGTAATGGAAAAACATTTGTTCACGGTACAGCATGGTTCCTTGTGCCAGTGGAAAAACGCCACATCAGCACCACCACTCAGAACTTTGGAATCAGTGACACTGGGGCTGGAACATGAAGTAAAGTAAAGTAAAGTAAAGTGGCCATTTATATTCACATATGAACACACCACAGCACACAGTGTGAACAGTGAGAAAGTTCTTTCTCCGCATTTAACCCATTCACTAAGAGAAGCAGGGGGCAGCCACCAATAAGAGGTGTCCAATGTGTGGGGAGAGTACCTTGCTCAAGGATACCTCATTGGTGCCACTAGCAGTTCTAGGATTCGAAACCACAACCTTCTGATCAACTAGGCAACTCCCTAATCACCAGGCCACCAGCTGCCTCCAAACATTTTAAAATTAAAATGACTTTTTTCTCCATCAACCCCTTGTGTTGTCTTGGTTGCTCAAGTAATGCTTCTTGAGTTTCTTCACGATTGGCTACTGCATCACTAAGTGATCATATTACACGATTCATCACTTACATTTTTAAACACCCCTGAAAGTCCAGAGATATCTGCCTTAGTTGAGTTCACACTGCACAAGGTGCTGTTGTCATCGATCCAGCTGCAGTTAAAATGACATTTTTATTTGTTTCTGTTCAACACAGGTTTGGTTTGTGACTTTTCATGTGTTCCAGACATCATATAGATCATAGATATATTAAAGTCCCTCAGCAGCCTCTGATTAGATTTAATGAAGTATTGATTAGATAAACCAGGTCTTAGGTGGCGACTGTAAATACTAGACCTCCTCAAGGATAGGTGTGAATAGGGTTAAGTGACAAATCACAATGTACTGAATGTATTCTCTCTCTCTCTCTCTTTCTCTCTCTCTCTCTCTCTCTCTCTCTCTCTCTCTCTCTCTCTCTCTCTCTCTCTCT
>JBBJLS010099818.1:0-20492 GCA_037577275.1 Bryconaethiops microstoma | reverse complement strand
GCTTTTCTTTGTATCATGAGATGATCCACTCTTCTGATGTTTACTTGAAAGTTTTGATGAATCACTTATATACAATGTAAACATTTTACAGCATATAATAGTTATATTATATATAATATTATATAATATTATATATAATATTATATAATATTTTTGGCTTGTGTTGATTTGTGTTATTTAATATCTCAGGGACCACGTGGTCTGCCTGGTGAAAGAGGACGCCCAGGACCTTCTGGAGCTCCTGTAAGGATCATTTCAGAATCACATTTTATTTATACTTGATTAAAACAGTGCTACTGTGGTCGGCTGGCACCCCGCCCAGGGTGAGTCCCTGCCTCGCACCCATTGACCCCAGGATAGGTTCTGGGTACCGGTGACCCTAGTGAGGAATAAGTGGTTACAAAAAATGAATGAACAAATAAATGAAACAGTGCTATAGAAATAATGCAAGTTTTTCTTTAGTGAAAATGCCAAAATTTTCTGAAAATGTTTAACAGTTGTTTTAATGCTTTTGAGAATAAGAATCAGAAAACATTATTGATCTCGAAGGATACTGTTTATTTGATGACTACAAAGACAGAGACAAGAACAATATTAAAATAAGTCTAAATAAATTCTAATGACAAAATCTGTAGAAAACCTCAATATGAAAATACACTATGCTATACTGTATACAGAAATGCTAGGTATAAATACTACATATAAGTAACAAAGTAGAGTGAAATCTACTGACACAATTGGTAGTTTGGAGTGTGTTATTGCACTAATATTTAAGTATTAATCTGTGGAACTGTTTTTTATTTTTAAAAAATTGTCTCAAGCTCCAAATGTCTAAATACCAATCAAAAACTCATAATTTAATCAAGACATTTGTTTAAAGATGATTATTTTCAAAATGCATATTTTAATTATGTGACCCGTGTGTTTGCATATACATTAACCTCTGCCACATGCAAGTGATCAGTGAAAAAACACAGCTTTGTTTGTATATTAGTTCTTGTGACATAAATAGAAAATGAAGAATGTGTTAGTATTCATGTTGTTCTTCATTCTTCAATGAAATTAATTCATCATTACATTTGATCTGGTCTTGTAAACTGCATAGTGACTTAGTTCTCCTGCTTCATTCTGCTTACTCAGGGTGCTCGTGGAAATGATGGCTTATCTGGCCCTGCTGGTCCTCCTGTGAGTATTTGATTTGATATATACAGTGGTAAATTACCTGTAGTATGCTACAACTCAACATAACTCGCTAAAGTGATGCAGAGACACAAGATCAAAGAAATGAACTTAAATGAACCTTGGACAGCTTTACTACATGTAGCATTTGACACAGAATCACAGATGTGTGAATCACATCATTTAGCTTCAAGCCATTTGTTAACAGCAAGTAAAATCCAAGATGTTAAACTTAGCAGTAAATAAATAGAAGTTATGTACTGAAAAAGCTGAAAAGTGCACTATTTAAGTTTATTCCCTGTTAACTTACTAACTTAGATTTTTGTTTTTAATCATCTTAACATGTTATTTAGCCAGGAGTATTTAAACTGTAACTACCTTGATTTATGTTTAGTCCAATGAAGCTTAAGTTGATACATGTGCATGTCTTTTGTTACTTTTTCTGAATGTTTCAGGGTCCTGTTGGAACTGCTGGAGCCCCAGGCTTCCCTGGTTCCCCAGGTGCCAAGGTGTCTGCCTTCTCTCTACCTTTTTCTTTTCTCATTCACACATACACATTCATCTTTTTCAGCTTCAGCAAATTAATTGAAATCTTTTAGCAGTATTAAAAACCAAATCATCTTCATCTATAAAGTGCTCTGGTACCTCCCTTTAAACTCCTGTCTGTGTGCAGGGTCACTCTTCAGAAGGAAAATAGGCTGTAGATGCCGAGATTGAAACTTCAGAGCGCGGTCCTGTGAAGTTCTTATAGCTACCATGTGTGCTGTTATACACATGGGGAGCTATAATGTATTTTTCTCAATTTATTTCTTAAGAATAGCGAATAGTAAGAAAAGCACAAGACTGTGACAAAGCTAAATAAAGAACTTTAATTACAATCCTAGATAAGAGGGCTTTTTAAATAATAAGGCCCCCTGAATAAAGGGGGTTGCATGGTTTTTCTAATTACAGACAAACTAAACCCTCTCTCTCTTTCTATCTATTCACAATTGTAGAGATTGTGGTTGTGGTTTCCCAATATACCGTGTATCAGTATACACTTCATAAGTATTTGCATTATTTATTAGATTGTCATTCTGTTGCTGGTAAATATTCATTTCAGTAAACAACAATTGTATGCGCTGCTCTAGTTTATATATACTTTATTTAGACTTGTATACTTTATTTGAATTGTATTACGGTACATTGTATTATGAAATAAGTGTTTACTGTTATTGTATTATTATAAATGCATTCATTTGAGAGAACAATGGAAAGAAACAGTGAAAGATAAGTATAAAGCATCTACCACACTTATTAATACACATATTAAATGATCAGACAGTAAAAGTATGCAAAAATTATGTTTTTCTCTGAAAGGGTGAAGCTGGCCCCACTGGTGCTCGAGGACCTGAGGGAGCTCAGGGACCCCGTGGAGAGTCAGGAACTCCTGGATCACCTGGACCTACTGGAGTTTCTGTGAGTGACCGTGAAGCAAACTTCTCAAAGAAACAGACAAAAATAATCTCATTTAAAAGTCACATCTCATTTAAAAATCAACTGTAACATAATTACTGCCTGTGTCTAAAAATGACTCCTAAATTTCTAGGGTAACCATGGTACTGATGGTATTCCCGGGGCCAAAGGATCAGCTGTGAGTTAATTATTTCATCATGGGAAATTCATAGTTTTCTTGTCTTTTATAGCAGGGCTTCTTGTAGCCTTAATGTTGAACAACAATGCTACAAATGCAGCCAAAACTATGTATTTAATCCATCAGCTTTCTCATCTGGAAAAGGCAGGTATTATTATCTTCTTTTTTGTCATGAGTTGTTTAATGATATGCAAAGAGGGATTGCTGCACAGCAAATTTATTCCGAATCCAAGAGCCATTGCAGAACTTTTGTTCACTGGAATCTACTTTTCTCCTGGCTGTGCCTGAACGCTAACTGCTAACTAAAAATTAATCAGTGGCACAGATTCTAGTCTAAAAATAAACAGAGCTATTAGCCTATTTCCTGAAATAAACACTTGAGGACTGCTGACAAATACTGATAACAATGACTTTTATGCTTATGGCAAAAAGTATTATGAGGTGATGTGAGGTGGATTTTTTTTCCCAAAATTATACAGTAATTGTTCCATGACTATGACAAATAATTTAGTTTAGTTCATCACCACCAGATCTCTATCAGGAATCAAAACATCAGTGGGATTAGACAGAATGTAATAGACGTCCACCATCATCTCACATGTTGAGTAATAGTTGTACATATATGCATACATTATATTTCACCACATTGTTCTTGGGTGCATTGTTCAATATCCATATTCTCTCTCAGGGAGCCCCTGGTATAGCTGGAGCTCCTGGTTTCCCAGGGCCACGTGGACCTCCAGGACCTCAGGGAGCAACTGGTCCTCTTGGACCAAAAGGGCAGTCTGTAAGTTTTGACCTAATAATTTATTTAAATGAATCGTGTTGAAAAAATGGTTGATATGACACACGTTAGCTTTGATTTTACATGCAGATATATTTTACTGTGTATAAGGTAGATATATGCGGAAATGATAATATAGTACCTTAGTACCTGGATACATAATGTGTAACTTTACAGGGATGTGTGAAGAGACAACTGGGAAAGATATTATATGTTATTTATAACAATATTTTACTGAGCACAGAACTTAGTCTCTTAAGTTTTACTTTATTTAGTTTATACTTTCAGAAACTATGAATATGTTTATTTTTATTCAATATTTCACACACTGGGATGCAGTACACCCAGTTAACCAGAACAAATTCTTATTTCTTAGAGATGAACCATGCAGTCGTTTAGAGTTCTTGAAGTACTGATGATATCTGCAGTGTGCTCAGAAAATGGTATGGGGTATTGTAATATGATTTATGATGTTATGTGATAAAATATTGCGATTTTGCCCACCCATGCATGAACTGCACATGAGCATTTTTAATAATCTGTATGCACCACCAAGAAAATCAGTTTATACACACACATAGTATGAATCTTAATATTGATCATATTGGAAAATACAATCTTTTGACCTAAATCCAACTGAAAACATGAAATATGTTGGAGAATCACAAAGAAACATCTCTTGCTATGTTTTCTCTCACCATATCAGGCATTATAGAAAAGGGTTCAGTGCAAACAGAAAAAATAGTTATTTCAGTGTTTTCAAGAAACTGAGCTCAGAAATAGTTGACAATGTCTGCTTAACATAAAAAAATTATTTTTGATTTTGACGATAATAGCTAAGAAACACAGAATTTTTTTCATGTACAAGCTCTTCCTCTAAAGTGCCTTGTTAAAGCACGCTTTGGATCCATTCTGTGTTATGTGCCATGCTGAGGAACACAGTTGTAGAAGTAAGAAGATAAAAACTTGAACCAAAGCAACATCAAGTTCCCCATGCAAGTATAGCCCCAGTTCAGATACTGTTGACAGGCAGTATCTCAAAATTTAACAGATACTTTATTAGCATCTTAATGGCAATAGAATGAACTCATCCAAACTCTTTGGGAATACATTTTTTGACATCAAACCAAGTATCATAATGTGCTTAGGAATGACCTATGTTCTGTTTTATTCTTTTTTTACTACTAGGGTGATCCTGGCATCCCAGGGTTCAAGGGTGAGGCTGGTCCCAAGGGAGAGATAGTAAGTTTTACTCACAACTGTTTACACTAAGATGTTTGATAAATGTTTCACTTATACTGTAAAACTAAGTTTTTGTTTGAAACTTCTAAACATACACATTCACTTACAAAACCTATGTATGGACTAGTTTTCTAGTAATGGAAAACACCTAGAACCAGGGAAATATTAGTAGTAGTAGCGTAGTTTTGGCCTCAGACACTCAGAGGTACATAGAGTGATGTGATATCTATTGTATTCTAAGCTGGCCACTGCTATAGGAAGTTCAAGGGTTATATTCTCACTGACAGTCCATGGTGCCTAACAAGAAATGTTCTTATGGAAGCAGTGTGCGATGACAAAAACAAGCACAGGACCGGAACAGCAACATAGTTACTGGATTGAAAAAAGCTAGTGAAATCCATGCTGATGATGTGATAGTAGCTAGTGATATTTAGGTCATAACTGACCTACACACTACATAGGAAGTATGGAGCCATTTCACTCCCACAGGGGTGGGGGGAGTTGGAGAGAGTTTTGTAAAGGCTGAAAGCATGTGTGACAGTTGGCAAGCCTGTGTCCAGTTTTTTCAAGGCCACGGTCACATATACTCACAGGCCCATATTACTTACATTTACGGCATTTGGCAGATGCCCTTATCCAAAGCGTCTTACAATCAATAATTATAGGGACAGTCCCCCTGGAGCAACTGAGGGTTAAGTGTTTTGCTCAAGGACACTGTGGTTGAAAGTGGGGTTTGAACCTGCAACTTTGGCATCATCAGTTTCACAGGATTTACCCACGTTTTTTTGAACAGCATTCTCACTTGAGTGTCCTTTTTGTCCAGTTGGGTGACAGCCAGGTGAAGGGTGGAGGTTATGAGATCATCCATTGAATGGTTTGGACCATACACAATCTGCAGGGGGTCCAATGAAGGGGACAATTATGGATTAACTCTAAGCAAAAAGATTTGAGTGAGCTTGAGATTAATTTTTAGATTAAGCCATGATCAGTTGCAGCATCTGGTCGTTGGGAGACAGGGTGGTCTTCCATGTTACTTATGTCATTCTATAACTCAAACTATGTGTAAGAGTAAGTTGCCCTGCCACATGCACCATGTGTCCCCAGTGTCTTGGAAGTGGCCATTGATTTTCTGAGCGTGTGCATGCTTCACTGCTCTGATGGCCCAAGACAGGTTGTCCCTTGCTGTTCTCAGGGCAGCCTTATTGCCTGACCTAAAAGCAGGTCTCAGGTTCTCACCAACATGCGTACCTCTGCAGCCATCTATTGCTTCTGGCTGGAGAATGTGGTAAAGATCTTGGAGACAGTAAAATCATCAAAGTACCTGCTGATCCAGTCAACAACAGGCACTGCTGACCTTCAGTTTCTCAAATCGCACAGAATCTGTTACAATGTAAAGATATTTAACCAAACATGCTGTTAAATATTAGAAATAGTAATTGATCTGATAATCGCAAAAATATATATATTTTTAAGTTGAGAACTAGTCGATTAATATAACCACTAATTGGTGCTGTGGGAAGCTGTTGACTAGTTCACGACAAGATTAATAAGTACAGTGGCAATGAAAACAGTTCTGAACAAACAGAGGTTCTGTGAAAGAGTTTTTCTGCAAAACATTAAGCCTAAAGAACTTAGTTATCACAGTCAAACCATGTTGTTTATTGATACCAACACCAGAGAAACTGGATGATTCTCTGTACCAGTTTGATGCAATAGCCCCTTTCATGTTGTACCTTTTCTAATATTTTCTTTCTCAAATAAATTGAGAAAACTTTTTGCACAATTCTTTTTTTGCGGGCAGGTGCATTGGAAATAACCAAAGGTCACAAACGTTTCTGTCTTAGACCTTCATCGGGTAAATTCAAACATTCACCTCAACCAAACCCTTAAATAGTTTGGTTGAGTAATCCGGACCAATCAGGTCCTGCTCTAGAATGACGTCACTCATTCACAAAATTGCATTCCCATGACGGCCTGTGAGCAGGGATAGGCAGAAACATTGTCGTTCAACACATTTAAAAACATTTTTTACTTTGTAGATTTATATTCAATGAATTCTCATTAGCCCGTTTTTTCTTTTTCACCATTAATCCGGGAAAAAAAACACCATTCCTTCTAAATTGGATAGTTACACAAATCAATTTTTTATTGTAACAATATATTTCAAAAAAACATTTGCTTTTTTTTTCTCTTTTCAACCATTAATTAGGAAAAAACACCGTCCCTTCAAAAGTGGATAATTCCACAGTCCAATTTTTATAATAACAATACATTTAAAATATTTTTTCATTTTGGATTTATATTTTATACAGAAAAAAACGGGCTAATGAGAATGCACTGAATATAAATCCACAAAGTAAAAAATGTTTTTAAATGTGTTGAATGACAATGTTTCTGCCTTTCCCTACTCACAGGCCGTGATGGGAATGCAATTTTGTGAATGAGTGATTCTAGAGCAGGACCTGATTGGTCTGGATTACTCAACCAAACTATTTAAGGGTGTGGTTGAGGTGAATGTTTGAATTTACCTGATGAAGGTCTAAAACCGTAACATTGTAATTTTTAGAAATAAATAATTGCTTGCAAATTGGTCAGTGTGCGGGATTCAGTGCAGCACTTTAAACTAGTGCTAAAACTGCGTACCTGTTCGGCCACGACACTGTGATGTGGTGGATCAGCATTGTCCATAATGGACTGAAGTCTAGACAATGTTCTCCTTTCAGCCACAGTTTCCAAGTTGTCAGGTTCCACACCACCACTGAGCCTGCTTCCCTGATCAACTTGTATTTTGGTGCCTCTTGCTAAAATCATACTGAGAAATGGTGCCATCCACCACAGACTCATAGAACAAGAAGGAAGGAAAGGAGAAAGGAGAAATAAAGGAGAAAGGAGAAAGAATAAAGTAAAGAGAACAAAGAAAGCAGGGAAAAAAGTGGGACGCTGTTAAAAGTGGGACTCGAACTGTGAGACCCTGAATGTGAATTTTTTTAATGTTGTATGAACCCGACCAAACCTGATGGGTCCCATCAGGTTTGCACAGATATTACAAACTCTGATATAGGGTTCTGTGCTTCCTGTCTGTTAGGCAGGATAGTTTTTTTCAGTGAGTTTGACACTAACATATTGATAATTTGGATATTCTCACTTTATTTCTGTGGAAATGCTATGTGAGACAGGACTAATTAAACTACAATCTGTGTAAAACTTTGTTATAAGCCAGGAAAAAGCACGTAAGTTTTAAGATGTGTCTACCATAACCAAAAACTCAATTTGACTCACGTGCAAAAACAACAAACCATTGTTTTTACATGACATATACATAACATGCACTCTTGTGAAACATATTCCTCAACTGTTGGCACACTAGGCACACAATGACATGAAATATACAATACATATAATGGTTCAAATGTTCCTCAAAAATGTTTATAGAAATTAATTACTATTAGCCCAGATTAGGAATTAGTCCATCAGAATCAGAATCGCATTTATTAGCCAAGTATACAAGGAATTTGATTCTGGTTGATGGTGTCTCTCAAGCACAACAGTATAAAACACAACAATATGTAAAGACACAATGAACAATATACTAAGCAATATAATATACAATAATATACAATCTACAATATGAATACGTAATATGGATTTATATTTATAAATATAAAGATAAATGTTAACAAATGTAAGTATTATTTATGCATACAATAAGTTTATATTATTTATAAGTATGAAAATATGTATGTATATGTGCACACACACACACACACACACACACACACACACACACACACACACATATATATATATATATATATATAATACATATATATACCTATATGCACACACATATATATACACAAAATGTATAAATCAACAATACAATATAATAAACAATCTAAATCTTATATACAGAAAATACAAAGATTACAGAAATATATAACACAGAGTGTACATAAAGTGCGAGGTACAGGTCCTGGATGGAGGGCAGGGGAGCACCAATGATCTTTTCAGTCCGCTGCAGTCTGTCCTGATTAGTGGCTGCTTCATACCAGACTGTGATGGAGGAGCACAGGACAGACTCAATGACTGCAGTTTAGAACTGGATTAGTAGCTCCGGTGGAAGACTATACTTAGATAGATCACCTAGATTGTACTTTATTGGCACGAAAGCATGGAACAGTTTGAAAATTACCAGAAAGATGACACGTACTACACCCACATACGATGAAAAGCATAGGAAAAGAGACAAAGAGAAACCCAGAAATCACAAGTTTAGAACTGTATAATTTAGTTGAATCTGGGTTTTCAGAAATTGAAATTAAAAATGCACTGTCAGACTCTACCTCCATGAATGGAAGCTTCCATGAAAGACACTGGGATATTCTGTGGGAATAACTTGTATGTGTGTGTGTTAAGGAGACATGTGGATGCAGATGCCATCGTCGATTCTGTGCATTAGCATGCCATTTTGTTTGCATGGACAAAGTGTCGGATTAAGTACTACTTGTAGCATCCAGCCATTGGAGCCATTTTGATATCTCCAAACTGCTCGCGAATGGCCCAGATGGATACAGCAATTCGACACATTTCATCAACCTCTTGACAATGTGACATCTGACACTTACCTCTAAAAGGGTAAGACAGAGGTGACACAAGAAGTATATGTTATCAAAAACTTGCACACAGCTCTACTTGGTAGACCATTTATAACAAGTTTAGAACTGGTTGCACGAGTTGCCCTATACTGTCAAGCTTACTGCCCAGCAGCCCTATGCTATCAAGCTTACTGCCAAAGAAGAACAGGATAGTCTGATTGTGTGTCGGTTTGACAAAACTAAATGAAAAAAACTAAAAGCAGTATACAGAGAGAAATATATGCTTCCCTCGGAAGTTTTGACATGCTTGAGGGAACTACGATTTTCAGCAAGCTCAATGCCAACACAGGATTCTGGCAAATTCCCTTAACACCAGAAACAGCAAAGTATACAACTTTCATTATACCGTTTAGGAGATTCTTCTTTAACCGACTTCCATTTGGCATAAGTTAAGCTATGGAACAGTTCCAGAGTAGAATAGTGAGAGAGGTGACAGAACTACATATGTCACATGGATGATGTGCTTACCTGGGGAACAACACAAGAAGACCAAGACATTCATTTACACACTGTGCGTAAAAAGCTTCAGGATGCAGGCATTACCTTAAACGTGGAAATGTGTGGCCTGTCAAAGAGAGAAGCGAACTTCCTTGGACATATTCTCTCTGCAGAAGCAAAACAGAGGCAATACTGAAATTGCGACCTCCCTCAAATTTCTCAGAGGTAAGAAGCTTTCTGGAATGGTGAAACAGTTGGGGAAATCAGTCAGCAGAAAAGGACAAGCCACTTAATGAATTGTTGTCTAAGAGAAATCACTGGGTCTGGGGACCAGACCAGAGTAGAGCCTTCCACACTCTAAAGGAAGAGCTCTCCTCAGCTTCTGTGTCAGCCGCATATGACCCCAAGAAGGACATTAAAGTATCAGCAGAGGCTTCATCTTTTGGGCTGAGAGAAGCCCTTATGCAAAAGTCAGCAGGTGAATGCAACAAACATTTCCTTATGGAAACCATAAACCACTTCTCAGTCTCATAGTAACTCAGTCTGATGGAGATATGCATATTCAGTTGCAGGACTTATGGACTCTCTTGAGCTTCGGTCAAAGCCAAGATCAGCAAGCATGACCCTGAAGCACTGAAACATTTATGTGGATTTTGTTATAGATACCCTACCTGCAAGCATTCCATACTTGGATAGTCTGAGGGAACACCACAGATACGATTTCAAAGATAGCATTTTTGCACAGGCAATGAAATGGCGCATGGAGGGGTGGCCTGATAGACCCAGGTGTGACGGACCACCTAGAATAACCATGGAATATCCATATCCTGATGACGATTTTGGTTTGTGTATAGTTTTGTAGGGAGATTTTTCTTTTTTTCCCTACATTCCACATGGCTGAAGCACCTTTTCCATCCACCTCTCCCCTAGTATAGTTCCATTATTGTTCTTTTTTGCCACTATACTTTTAGATACTATACTGAATATATATACACTATACTCAATATGTATTAGCCAAGCTGAGATTTTTAAAGTATATGAGATCATTGACACAGAAAAAAATATACAGTAGAGACTGCAGAATCAAGCCTCACAGTACTTTTGCAGACAAATGGCAGGTGGTGGTGAAAAATAGTATGGTCCTCCCTCAAAAATCCATGTAGACAAAAAAGCAGTTCCAGGGTTTTCCAAAGAGACTAGTTCACTATGCCATGAAATGAGAGTTTCAGACTATATTACTTGCTTTTGAATTTATAGAAACGGCAATTAACAGAACAGTGGATGTGTAGAGCAATTATAGAATTACACTGCAATCCACTATTAAGAAATCACCTGCAGAGATGTCACAAGTTAGGAAACTGAGGTCATGACCTTGTTCATCCAGCAGTGATATACGAGGAGGGTTGGCACAAGGAAAGTCACATAAGGTTGAAAGTTCATTGAGTTGTGGTAATGGCAAGGAACTTCTATCATGGTCCAAAATGGATTTAAAAAGTAACTAAGGAAGTGATTGGTCCTGTGTGCCACAAGGTCAGACCAGGTGATGGTAACATTATGTAAAGACGTGTGGATCAGACACTGGCCAACGTAATGAGTGAGATTGTTAGAGTGTCAGACAGGCTTGTTGATTCCAACCCACTGGCATCAGAGACGGACATATCTAGAACTGTTCCAGTCTCAAAGACTTGACTGTGATGTACAAAGGACTGTGTAATGGACTGTTGTCAAAATGTACACTTGATACTTAAGGCCTAGTCGCTTGAAGGACTATGAACTATGAAGGACTATCAGTAAACAAAAGAGAGACCTAGCATGAATTGCTGCAATCTCTGTTTATTGTGGTGGTTTTAAATTTAAAAAAGGAAGCTACTACAGTTTTTATTGCAAGAAATAATTGATGTGATTGTTTCATTTACATGGTTTTTAAAGAGGATGAAAAAATGTGGTGATGCATAAATAAGTACCCCAGGATGTTGTATACTCATAGAAATTGCAAGAAGTTGTCTAATTATTATGGTTTTAGAACAGCAGCATGCATGGTACAACTTGCACCTAATAAGCATAGAGACAGGGTAAGTAGTGCCAATGTTAAAAACTGATGGAGATAAAAAAAATTTGGAGATAAAGACAAGCTGACAAACCCTTTTTTCTGCCCAGCTGTTCCAACAGCTGTGGTTGATTTGGCAACTTTTTTACAAAATCCTTTCTAAAATGTTCCTTCATCCCATTGATTTAAATGCGTAAGTTGGCAAATCAAGCATAAGGCACACCCAGTGTAGTGGTATATTTAGGATGAAGCCCCACCAGCAGACTTGACCACAACAAAATAACCTACAGCCAGGGTTGTCAAATCACAATCTGGTGCCCTAACATAACTTTCTGTGAAGGTGTTTTTAGAAATGGTCAAATCAAGTAGAGCTTTATAGTCATCCCAGCCATATACATTAAGTACACAGTGAGATGAAATATCATCCTCATGGACCATAGGTGCAACATACAATACAACACCACAGCAGCACACTCAGACAGATCAAAAATTGGGGGTAAAAAGGGGGCACGAATTATATTTAAACTTATATATGAATATATCTCTGAATATACAAACACCTAAAAAAATAAAATATAAAATACTATTGGGGAAACAACAGGGAGATTATAACAATACAGCATTGTATACAGACTTATAAATATAAAAAATAAGAGACCACTGTAATTTATTTTTAAATCAGCACCTTTGTAAGTATAACAACCATTCCATGCCAGTGTCTGTTAAATTCCTACACAAGTACCTCATACTGATTAGGTGATCACCTGAATCAAATCTTAATTAACGAGGGAAAGTATAAAAAACACTGCTGTAATCAACACTCTCTTCTTGCATTGGATGGCAAAGCACTACTAGAAGTACGACAAAGGTAATTGGCATTTTGTTTAAAAGTGAACAAGAGATTTGTTTTCTTTTAATTTTTCAAGTTCTGTAAATGCTTCATCATTTCTCTTATTTTGATGAATTATGCTTTAAAGAACAATATTTTTATTTGAAAATTAGGAGGAATATATTCAGTTGCTCTTAAAAACTTAGGCAAAGCTGTTTAGTTCATAAAAGATGAGAAACTGAATATTGTTACAGTATGTATATGTATATTAGGGGATGTTTGGCATATGAGTGAATGAATAATCAACATTACAGACTTTCATCGTCTCTTTTATTTAATAACTGTTTCTGCACTGTTCATGGACACAGCAATCACCTAATATGCTAATCACCTAATATACCTAATATGACCTAATATGCTGAGGGAAAAATGCTTCAGTAAGAACAATGATAGAACTAAGTCTGTCTATGAGATGCAGTTTAAGACAATGTACATACACGCACAGGCATTCTGATGAATTATGCTGCCTTGTTGAAAAATGCTACTGTAGCGCAAATCGACAGTTTATCGATTCTTGCTACCCTGTCGAAAAATGCTCATTTTACATTTATACAGTTCATACAGTTTATAGTCAGTTTATTACACTGATAATGATGAGAAATAGGCAAATATATTTTATTTAAATGAGAAGAGCCTAGATAGATAGATAGATAGGTCTTTAGAGGTGCATCAAGACAGTTTATGTAGTTCTAACATTGAGAAATGCTACCGTGAAGCAGGACACAGGCTACTTCAGATTGTGCCATGCTTACAGCTTGTGGTGATTTTGGACAGTGCTGGTGTTTCCCAGCTTCAAATAGCATTCTACAAACTTCAGAAAAAGGGCATTTTAATGTTAGAGGAAATTGCTTATGTAAAGGCACAGACCCCAGAGTAGCAACACACACTCATATGCCCTTGAACTGTGCACCGAAGAAAGCGTGTAGGAGCAAACAAGTACATGTACAAGCCAAAACTAACAATTAAAATTTATACAGTATAAATATGTTACGAGAAATGATGCTCAATGTTCTGGGCCTCAAATCTGGCACAGAAGGAGTTAAGTGCATCTGGAAGAGAGGTGCCGCTTAATGCTGATGGCATTAATATTAGCATGTCAACTCTATGTAGGCATCTCAAATCGCTGGGATTGTTCAGGCGGACAGCCTGGTCTGACCTGCAGGAGCTGCTTAACCAACACGGGACGCTCCGTGGGTATAAATTCATGCATTTAAAATGCATCCAGTCTGGCTTGGTGGTGTTGCAAAGACCTGTTTGATATTTGCTCAAAATAGATTGCGAAGGAGTATAGTTAAGCCTACGGAATCATCTAAGACGACGTCTATATATAAACTCAGGTCCAAACTTCTTGTACAGATTTAATTTATTCAGCATTAAAATATTAAATTGTTATTTTTTTTTTATGTATTTTTGTTCTTATGTAATGTTTACATTCTGCTGGTTTACATTTATATGCAATTTAATAAAAGTTTCTTTATTGCAGTTTTTTAATGCTTTATGTATTGCTTATGTGCTAGTATTTGTAATCAGTATGTGTTTAGTTAATAACAAATGATACCAACCTTTAAAAGATTTCATTTTGTAGCTAAAACACAGTTGAAAACAAGTTTAATGAAACAAAAAGTATTTTGTCCTATTTATTGTTTCCCTTTCGAAAATTACACATACCACAAAATATCAGATAGGGTTCTTTGCATGATCAGTTCTGTTCTGTCTTTTGGGGAAAAGCCTGACACATTTTTTAACAAAGGAATAATAACAAAATTCATACAACTCAATCAAAACCTGAAACAAGAAAGTGAATTGATCAGTGTAAAAATACTTTCTCTATATATCGCTCTTCACTAAAGTATTTTCCTTACAGCAGCAGTATACTTACTATTAAAGCTGTGTATGGATGTAAGCTAGATAGGACTTAGCACCTTGCTAGCTAACTATGGGCACTAAAACCACAACGAACTAGCTACACAGGACTCATTTCTTGTTCCGCTTTTGTCGCTCTGCAAAAGCCATGGGCATGATGTCACAATGCTCACTCACAGACTATCTCTCCCATGTATCTGTCCCAGAGCGATTTGGCGGTATGGAGGTGGCTCAACCACAAAAATAAATTTTTTAAATGATCAATACTGATCAGCTGATACTGATCAGCAAAATTCAATATAGGCTCAGAAAGCAGCTCCAAAAAACAGGTGGAATAAAAATAACTAGAATTAATTGAGTAACTCAAATATTGGTTTTGTGACCCAAAAAAAGTTAAAGTGTTTTAAAAATTGTGCTCGCTGCAAGGTATCGAACTGGCGCCTCTTGTGACTGTCTTCATTCAGCACGTGCGTGTTACTGGGGGGAGTAGATGGGAGGGGTTAAAACAGGGTTAAAACTGTGATGGAGCTTTTAGAGGTGTATGTCTGGTTCCATTCACCACCACTGTGAACAGTTCTGACTCACTAAGTTTCTCCAGAATGGAGCGTTTATTACCAAACCCACTATGAACCATCATTAATGGGGGGATTTTGGAAAGTAGGTAGAATGGGGGGGGGGGGTTGCATCTGGCCAATAGACAGAGATTAAAACAGCACGGATACATCCCAGAGATACGGATACACTGTCACACTACGACACATTAGTGTCATTGATATGAACACATTTATCATCAATAATTATATTCTAAGCAAAAATGTAGTTTGCTGATTTATTGCATTGGGCCCAGTGTTTCAAGGGTAAATAATTCTAAATGCTGCCTTTGATCTCATTTGTTTTGTAAGCCTTTCTCAGTGTTTTGTTTTTTCTTTTCTATTGTTCCTCTCATCTCTTGTTAATATTGCACAAATTGACAATGTTTTGTGAATTTTATGAAGAAGAGCCATTGGATTCGTTGGCACCACCCCTTAGACCCTATGATCACTCTCATTCTTGTTATTACATTTTCATGTAATTGTTAATGGAATTAAACTCTTCATTTGTCCTCCTAAAACTATCATGTTCTTTCTGCAGTTTGATTGTCATTAATATCATTCAAAATGAGTCACTGTGTAGCCTGTGCCTTGAGTGGATGTCTTGCCACAAACGAAAGCCACAACATAGCATACGGCATGGAACAGGACAGCTGCTAGGCTGGATGATGCCACATCCAGCCTGGATTATGCTTTCACAACCTTTGCATATCAGATACAACATTTCTTTTAAAATACATTTAATTTAATATAACATATTAAAAATAACAGCAATGAACACAAAACAATTTTAATAGGTTACATGTTGTATTTATTAGAGTCTATGTATGTTGGTGCAACTTCTAGCCTTCTAGCTTCTGATTTCATTGAGCCTTCTTTAGCTCATGGTGTGCCAGATATTTTTCTTGCAGCATCCCATATGAGATTGCAGATTTCATGGTGTTTGCATATTACATATAACTTTGAAGAACTTTCATTAATTTTGCAGTGTGGCAGAGCACATTATCCTGTTGAAAGAGACAAATAAAGCAGAACATTTGTGTGATGTTTTTGTTGTTACACTGAGGTGCCTCACAAGTGAAATAAATAGCAGAATTGCAGAAGTATTGAATCAGTATTATTTTTTTTCATTGTCCAAAGTCCATCCTATCCAAGGTCTATCCAACAGCAGTAAATAAAATGTTTATTTCATTGTTCATACAATGTAAGGGAATAGACCAAATATGAAACATTCTTAACTGAGTTTTTTTATTAACAACAGTAGGCGAGGCATGCACCTTTTTTTGCAGAACTATTTACATTTCATTTTATTAAGTTGCACCTGCTGTTGCATTTGTTTAGGGTCGTGCTGGTCCCCAAGGTCCTCTTGGCCCTGCTGGAGAGGAGGGTAAGAGAGGTCCTCGTGGTGATCCTGGTGCTGCTGGACCTCTTGGACCCCCTGGAGAGAGAGTAAGTAGATTCCCTTCTAAATTGTAAAACTAACACCACAGGAGAATCCATATAGTGTAGTACAAGTGTCCAAGCTGTCATATTGCATTCCTGTACTACTAGCCTGAAGCTTAAACTGTAAAGATGTGATAGAGAAGCACCAATGCTAAGTGTGAACTTCTTAAACAAGAAACATAACTTTGCATTTTGTAAAATGAACAGACACAAATGCACACAAAAAGAACAAAAATTTGTTTGTGAATGTACATACTTTCTCAATGTATGTTGTAAAAAATTATGGTGGCAGTATAGTACTAATGAGCGAATGATGGCCCGACCCCCTATTCGATGGATTTACCCAAGTATAAATCCTAGGAGGTTAAATAGAAATGATCACACTGTCTCACAATTACTGTATATGTTGTTAAATTCAAGTAACTTGTAATTTAAGTATAAAAGTATTGTTTTTTCTTTTTTCTTGTCTGTAGGGTGCTCCTGGTAATCGTGGTTTTCCAGGACAGGATGGGTTGGCTGGTCCCAAGGTATGTCTTTTCCACTGTGAGCCTGTTGGGTTACTGGCCAGAAAGACTAAATTAGCGTAGCTCACCTTTTCACATGAAGATGAGATGTACTGTAATTATAGGCAATCTATCGCAGTTTGGTCACCTACAACTGATCTGTAGCTAGTTATCAGAAAAACTTTTCCCCATCTGTTCAGTAGACAAAAAATTGGCAATAATTTAATCTGTCTTTTTTATTTATTACCAATTTTATTTGGATCATATTGTTGCCACACATCTCTTCTGGGGAATACATATTAAAAATAAGGTTGATTAATAAGTACATGATGGAATGTACAGACATAATATTTCCATCACTTGACTGATGCTGATGTTATCTAGTAAGTAAAATAAGGGCAAGCACAGTACCACTAACATTAGCTAACAGCATGTATGTGCATTATATATCCAAAAGTATAAAGACAAACTTTAATTTGTGAATTCAGCTGTTGTCCATTTCACACATGAACACAAATGAGTAGCTTGTATATACAGCTTATACACAGAAACTGGGATGCTCTGGAGATGCTGCACATGAGCCTAAGGTCACTATGTCTAATGCCAAGAGTTGGCTGGGGGTACAGCTTGTAACTAGATGCATTTCTGCAAGAAAATGTTTAGTGTGATTGCGTGGTTGCTATTAAAATAGTGTTTGGAGATGCCCAAACATTGGTTTTACGTCCCAAAAAGTTTGTGTTAAAAAAAATCAACTTGCACCATGGATTCAAACCCGTAATCTTCTGATTCAGTGCCCAGTGTCTTACTGCTGAACCCCTGAGGGGGCACTAACTCGCTGTCTTTTACCTAGCCATTTATGGTTAAGGACAGCTGAATATGTAGTAGTATGATTTTTTTGTAAATTAAACCACAATGAACAGTGACACAAGCCTGCTTTTTGTTTTTCTCTGCGTTTGTTTGTCCACGTTTGTGTTTCTTTGTGTTTTATCCCATTTCAACGGTCTTAGCCATGATGCCACAGACTCACTCTCTCCGTAATCACACTAATAACTAAATTCACTAATTAAAAATGGTGTCATTATACTTTTGCACAAAGAATGAATAAACATGCTTGAGCATTTAGCTGTGGAGCAGTGGAGTGATGGAGTTACTATCAAGATAAGCTAGAGTCGCAAGATGAGCTAAAGCTAGAGCGGCAAACTCCCTGTTAATTCTCCTTGCTTTCAGAAGTAATGTTGGATGAGCATGTGTTACAGACTTTTTAAATAATGTCTATTTACTTTGCAATAGGCAATAGGCTAGCAGTCAGTACTGTAAACTCATGTGGGTGATGTATTTGCGTAAAACACAATGTGCTGTGAGAAAACACTGATTGAGGAAAGCACAGTGATGATACGAAAGTCAGAATGACTGTTACAACTTTCAGTGATTGCTTGCTGTGCAGGAAATAGTATAGATTGGTTGTGAAATAATTATTTATAACATTTATTTACTGCTATCAAAACTGGGCCCAGTTTTCCAAAATCGTCTTGGTCTAGATTAACATCTTGATTAACAGAGAGAGTGTTCAGGTCAATGCATGCTCTGCTGTTTCATTGTGCTTTCAGGAAACCCAACTTTTCTTACTGGTCCAAAGAGTATCAAAATAAACTCTTAATTTCATCTTATTCTCAATAGTTCCTCTGAATAGGCACTTATCCTCAGAGCAGAAATTTAAAAAGTGATTTAGTCACCCAATAGGATAAAAACATCCTTAAGGCAGTAAACTCTTCCAGACAAATGCGAGGATGAAGCTAGAAACGATCTTGAGTTAAGTCCGGCGATGGCGAAGGCAGTTTCAACATATGACGGAGACAATTTCGAAAACAATAGATGCCAAACTTGACCCTCTAGCTGAGGTTGTACACATTCACTCTCAACAACTGGAGAATTGCAAACCTCGGCTGGACGAGGCCGAACGAAGAATCGCCTCAGTGGAGGAGTTAGCTGAGAGTATGCAAGCCCATGTTCTAACCTTTAAAAGTCAAGTTGTATCACTTACTGAACACGTAAATGACTTAGAGAACAGAGGACGACGCAAAAATATTCGTATTCTTGTCTTACCAGAGGGGACCGAAGGCTCTAACACGGTGCCATTTCTACAAAAATGGATCCCAGAGTTTCTTCATATGCAGACGAAAGGGGACTTCATCAAGATTGAAAGGGCTCACTGCACTCTAGCGCCCAGACCAGGTGTCAAAGAGAGGCCCAGTCCAATGGTGGTGCACATTCATAACTTCAGAGATAAACAGGATTCTTGATGCAAGTGAAAGTTGTCCATGGATGGAAATCTGCGGTTTGAGAACAAGAAGATATCTTTCTATTAAGATTTCTCCACCGCGGTGCTCTGAAAGTGCAAGGAATTTGATTCGGTTAAACATCACTTGCAGGAGATCGGAGCTCGCTACGCAATGTTATACCCAGCTAAACTGCGAGTAATGATTGGGAATACCTCCAAGGTCCTCGGCACACCTGCAGCGGTCTCCGAATTTATTTCAGAGAAGGAGCTGCATGTACGACCTGCTGCAATTGAAAGATCTTCTCCGGACAACTCCGCGATTGAATCTTGAATAGGGGGCTATTCAAACTAAGCCTTGTGGTGCCTTTTTTGCGCTGAAGTGAAGGATGGAGTGTGTTTCTTTCCCCCTTTCATTCTATTTGTGTTTCCTATAGTTTTAGCTGAGCGGGGCAGACAATGTGCGTACGCTTGTTTACTTCTTGGGTGAGTTGTTTTTGAAAGCGTTTTGTTTTGGACTTTCTGAACGGAAGGGATGTCTGTTTGGGATTTGAATTCCTTATATGAGACAGGAAAGTGCCTCATTTTCTTTTTATATGTTTGGTTCTTGAGTTCCAATGTATGTACTATTGCCCAGAAATGCTTGTAATCTTTTTTTTTTAATATATATATATATTTGTGTTTTGTTACTGTATGCGAAAATTCAGTGCGGAGGAAGCTTTCGTTTATCTTTACTTGCCTTTTTATGCCTTCATTACCTTAAAATGTATATGAATAGATGGTTAATAGCAATTTAAGAGTTTCCACATGGAATGTAAGGGGTTTGCATGGTAAAATTAAAATCCGGAAGGTTTTTTATTGTCTGAGTAAAGAACGTGCTGATTTGGCCCTGTTGCAGGAGACCCATTTAAATGACAAGGAGCACTCTAATCTTAGACATAAGTGGATAGG
>JBBJLS010099802.1:0-20497 GCA_037577275.1 Bryconaethiops microstoma | reverse complement strand
CACACACACACACACACACACACACATATATATATATATATATATGTATGTATGTGTATATGTATGTGTATATATGTGTATGTGTATATATATATGTATGTGTATATATGTGTATGTGTGTATATATGTGTGTGTATATATATGTATGTGTATATACATGTGTGTATATGTGTGTGTATATGTATGTGTATATATGTGTGTATATATGTATGTGTATATATGTATGTATGTGTGTATATATATATATATATATGTATGTATGTGTATATATGTGTATGTATGTGTATATATGTGTATGTATGTGTATATATGTATGTATATGTGTATATATATATATATATATATGTGTATGTATATATGTGTGTGTATATATGTGTATATGTGTGTATATGTATGTGTGTATATATGTGTGTATATATGTGTATATGTATGTGTATATATGTGTGTGTATATATATATATATATATATGTATATATGTGTATATATATGTATATGTGTGTCTGTGTGTATAGATTTAGTCTTTTTAAAGGAATAAGAGAAAAATCAATTTTGCACAGTTTCATGCTGTAGTAGTCGATCAACCAAGGTATGTTCGGAGCACAGATTTTACTTTTTTAGCCAAAGACGAGATCATTTATCATTAAATGTTAAGATGTTATTCCAATAAACGTCAATTGTAATAAAGGCTATTTCAGTCAATCACAATGTCTTCACTTTTATAAAAAAAATGACAGACAATATTGTATTTGTTTTTTTTTTTTTGTAGGTGTAGCTTTAGGACCTAGCAAAACTCAAGCATTCAGAAAGAATATATACATATACTTTTATCCTTCTTTATTCCCTTCTCAACATTCTTGATCATATTTTACTCTCCTGTTGTGATGAAAAGACTCACTTGGATGTCTCAGAGGTTTCATTGAATTTTTTTATTATTGCAGAGCCCTCCAGAATTATTGACACCCTTATTCAAGAGGAATGAAAGTGTCAGATAAAAAACCCTTGTGTTGTCTTTATTCAGCAAATAAATTTCCCCAAAGACCAAAGGAAAGAATGCAGAGAATGTCTTCTCTTGGGCGCTCTCTCCTTCCCACTTTCAGTTGGATTTAATCCATAGGACTGGGATGGCCATGTCAAAAGCTTGATTTGGGGTTAATTTAACCATTTTTTAATGGATTTTGATGTTTCCTTTGGATCGTCATCCTTCTAGAAGATCCTCAGATACTCCAGCATATTTGATGCTTCTCTGTACCCATCTTTATTTCTGCTCCAAATCTTCAGTGGCATCTTTCCACAGCACCTTGTCCCCGTTAAAGCTCCAGCATCATCTGACAAACTCCAAGCATTGTTACCTGTGGCATAAACACAGAAATAGCTTTTTATCTGTCATGTTTGTTGAATTAAAGATATAGTGACCATAATATGCAACCTAACTCTTTGAAACTGTGGTCTTTGGGGATTTTTTTCTACCTTTCTGACCATCTTCCCCACTGTAGCTGCTGACAGAACAACCTTTTTCATGGTGATAAATGACTAAGGCATTTGGGCCATGTGTCACCTTATTTGTATACCTCAATGACAGGATATTACTGATGAATGTTTAAAAGTTCCTAAACACCAAGTTAGTAAAATATGCATGGGATTAGTTCCTTTATTTTCATACTACACTTACCTCAAATAAGATAAGATTAGTTTTTAAATATTCAATACAAGAAAACTAAAGTGGAAATTTTTATTTTTTAGAAGCCTTTCAAATATCTTCAGAAAGAGTGCAAATATTTCTGGGACAATATGTTCCTTCTGAACTTCTGTCATGATCTATTCTTTCCTTCAAGAATGCAGAAGGTGAACCTCCGTCCAGTTTCATGTTTCAGTAGTCCTGTCTTACAGTCATATTGAACAGCTTCTACACTGTGTTCTATATCTCCAACCTGTATGTATTGTGTTTTACCATGTTCAGTATTTGCCATCCACCAAGCTCTACATCTGTTGTCTTATGAATCCACTATGTTCATTCAGTAGGTTTTTCATTGTATTTTATATCTCCATCATATGAGTTCAAGTTCTACATCTATGATCCTATATGTTTTCTACCATTTTTACATTTCCACCCTATTTGTGTTCCACAATGTATTAAATCTATTGGTTCCTCTCAGTGGTTCTTCCTCATGTGTCTCAAAGTTTCTTCTTTTGAGCGATGTTTCTTCCTCCTGCTCTTATATAATTTTTCCTGTCACTCTCACCCACATCTTGCACATTAATGATTTGGATTCATTTTTCTGGACAAGTTGTTTTGGGACAACATCCGTTGCAAAAAGCCAAACGAATTAAGCTCTTTCCTGCTGTAACTGGAAGTTAAAACTGTGAGTTGGCTTGTCTGTGTCACTTTTAGGGAGAAAAAATAAGTTACGTCCATGAGTATATCCTAGCTGCGAGCATGATTATTTTGGACATGCTCCTGAATGGCAACGTGGGTAGATAACCACGTCATAGCATTGACTATGACTTGCTGAGTTTCTTTCTGTTAATTATCACACTTTTTATTTTACTGGACATTGCAAAAATAGAGTGCACTATTGCAGACCTTGGGTCCATTTCATTGTGGGAGTTCATTGTGGGAATCTTTCAGTCTCCTCGAATGAAAAAAATCAAACGTTATAAATACAGAAGCAAGTAAAAGTACCTTTGGTAATCAAACTAAGCAGTCAACAGGGGAAAGGGGCGGTGGAGTCTGGAGCTTGGGAAAGAGATTTTCTGCTCTATCGGAGGATTAATCACATCCTGTGTGACAAATTGTGCCCAGTCTAACCAATGGTGGATTGGCAGGCAAGTAGAGAGCGGGTGACGTGATTAATTACCAGGAATAATTACGCTCACTCTCGCTGCAAAATGTACGGATTCCATTGTCTTCCCAAACCATTACTTTCACCTCAGCGAGGGGTGGTAAAAAACGAACATGCTGATTTAACACATGCTGATGACGCACCAACCATGTAAAAACACCCCATCCAGAATAAAGCAGGTCTGCCAAAGCTGAAAAATGCATGCAGTAGTGCTCAAAAGTTTGGATCATCCATTCAGAACATGAATCGAGGTCCTATTTAAATTATTTTACCCACATATTTTAATAATTTAAACATCTGAAGAGTTTTTCTCTGCCATCCGATGGACACTGGGGGCTCGCCAGACTGTAAAATTGATTTTATGTGAACATACTGGACATACTGTGAAGGTCAATTCATTTACCTGACATTCACCTAAATTATCCTGATGATAATTATATGTAGAATGTATATAGATTTATTTGTATAGATCTCTTCCTTATTAACCTCTCATTTTTGCTACTTGCAGTTTGCACGAATCTCTGCAGCTTTCGGAGATTCAATGTTAATTTTACATGTGCTTTAGGTACATATTGTGGCATCATATTGCTCATAAGTATATCTGCTCCTAAGCAAGAGTTAAATTATTTGCCGCAGTCTAATTTTGGTACTTAGTATTGCGATGGTGCCAGTACTATAACAACCCCAGTGCATATAATCATAAGTGTCTATAGGCATGTAAAGCTGTATCTGAAGTGTTTATATGGAGAAGCTGTCCAGTCAAATCAATGCAGCAATCATTTTCCTCTGATGTCAGGAAGGACAAGAGACTTACAGCTTCTTTCCACACCTCATTTACCTAATTGTGACCTTTCTTGTGTAAGGGTGGGTAGATGTAATGCTCACTGACATTTTTTTTCCACAGAAAGCTCCCCCAGCCTTGAGGTTTACCATGCTGAAATTTGGAATGTCAGCCTTTTCTGCTGATCCCAGACCAGATTTTCTGTCTTCCACTGACCAGGAGTCAAAAGGTCGGGCACTGGGAACAGGCCTGCAATCAGTGTAGTCAACCCCAGCTTCTACTGCCTAGAAACGAAAGGTTCAAATGGGTATGTACCAACAGCAGAGTGTGGGCGACCCATGTCAGGAGCAGCGGCACTGACATTTAACATAATCACAGTCTAGATGAGCAGCGCACTGGGCCACTAACCAAGCAGAGAAGGATGAGGGTAAAGGTGGTCACCTTTCAATCTGACCTCATCACACCTTCCTGGCCTGTTTTTCTTTCAATAGCTCATGTGGACCAAGGTTGTTATTTTTATCCTCACACTCAAAAATGAAGTAAGAACACTCGCTGCCAAATCTGAACTATTTGCACATGGCAGGGACCATATTCTACATTTTTTTCCCAAAAAAGTCCAATTTTTCTAATGTATATATTACATTAGAAAAATTTGTTTTCTAATGTAATTTATGCACCATCATAATTCATTTTTACATTTATTCTTTTTTCCTCTCTTTATTCCTTTAAGACTGGTATAGGCAAATGCCCTCAAGTACAGAAAGTTCCTTTCAGACGATTTTATCCTTGGAAAGGCTGAAATGATCCATCTGTCGATTAACAGCCATGAACAGCACGATGTTTAATTTCCCCCATGTCTTCTACTCCAGTGTCTCTGCTACAGATTGTTTGCAGCAACAATACTCCACATAGCTTCAATAGGATAGGGTGGGACTAAACTGCTGTACAGCAGTCATAAGGACCCATAAGGCAGATATATTCATGTTTCACCTAACATCCCAGACTGTCATGTAAAATATTCAGTCATGCTCACCCTCAAGAGTCAAGGGTTCAAGGTTGTGGACTCTACTGAAACTGCACTTCTAGCCATGTCCAAAGAACTTCATGCAGCTAGATCAGCCAACCTATCTTCTGCTCTGATTCTTCTTGACCTTTCTTCAGCCTTCGACACGGTTACCCATCAGATCCTCCGGGCTGCTCTCTTCAGCCTTAGGATATCGGGCACAGCCTGGCAATGGTTTTTTTCCTACCTTGATGACCAGAGGTACCAGGTATCATGGCATAGCACCCAACCTGCCCAGCGAAGATTGTCCACTGGTGTTCCACAGGGCTCTGTCCTTGGACTGCTTCTCTTTTCTCTATATACTGGTTCTCTTGGGGATGTAATAGCCTCACATGGCTCTTCCTACCACTTCTATGCAGATGACACTCAATTTTTTCTCTATTTCCCCTCCAGTGGTGATCAGGTCTCAACCCGCATTTCAGACTGTCTGGCTGACATATCCTCTTGGATGGTGGCCCACCACCTGAATCCCAGTAAAACTGAGCTTCTTTTCATTAAAGGGAGTCCATCACCAAGCCATGACCTCACACCTTCTTTGAGGGGACAATAACAGCATTCTTAAAAGAAACTAAGAAATCTTGGTGTCATGCTAGATGAAGAACTGTCATTCCTGTTGCACATTGACCACCTCTCCAAGACATGCAGATACCTTCTTTATAACATCAGAAGAATCCAACCCTTTCTCACCACTGAAGCCACACAGTTACTTTTACAGTCTCTCGTCATCTCTAAACTGGGACTACTGCAACTCTCTACTGGCTAGACTTCCACTGAAGGTAACGAGACCACCTCAGCTGATTCAGAATGCTGCTGCGAGGTTAGTCTTCAATGGTCTTAAATTCTCACACACCAAACCTCTACTACAGAAACTTCACTGATTCCCTGTGGCCACTCGGATTAAGTTCAAAACCTTAACATTTGCTTTCAAGGCCAAGAGCGGGCTTGCACCTCCTTACTTATCGGCACTGATCAAGCAGTGCGTCACTTCTCATCCTCTCTGAGCTTCAAGCACTGCTCATCTAGAACCTCCATTGCTGAAAAGAAGAGGACGACATGCATCAGGAGTCTTTTTAGTCTTGGCCCCCCAGTTGTCGAACGAACTGTTTCAGTAGACAGATGGATGAAAGAACTGTCCACTTGTCCTGGTCTGGAAAAAAGTGATAAAGATGATATTTGGATTATTTTCTTGTATATTTTGGTCAACACCTGCTGTTGACCTAATTGTACACTAGCAAAGCAGAGGTTTCCAGTTAAATGGGTTCTCAGAGGATATGGACAGCAATGGCAAAATATAAGAGACCACTTTTCCCTTTTTTCTGTTCACTGTTTGTACAATTTGCAGTTTGTGTGTGTAAAATGCACAGGTGGCTATTCTTTTATGAGCTATTGTAGTGTGAGCTGTATAGAATAAGAAATGTCACCATATGTGTTGTAAGTGCAATAGTGTTTGTATAGAAGCTATTCTATGTGTTGTATTCCAGCAGCTTCACTCCTGATTCAGTTTACTGATGGGATGAAACAGAGCTCACACATGCACACACTATGCAATTAACATTACTATTTTAATTGTTACAATTGTAAAACAATATAAGAGAGTTGTGTAGTTGAACATTTCCAATGTGTAATAAATGATTTATATGTATTATTTTTACATTTTCTCCAAACATTTTTTTGCTTGGAATTTTGAATCAAGTGTGGTCAATAGTGTATAAAACAATAGTGACATGCACATTTTACATAGACACACTCCGACAAATTGCAAAAGCAATAACCAGAAAAAAGTGATCTCTTATTTTTTTTTCCATGGGTGTATATACTATAATTGCATCAAATTGTCACATCTCCAGTCTGCCTAAATTGCATCAAATTGTCACACCTCCAGTCTGCCTAAATAATGGATAGGCCTTTACGTTGACTAGGGGTGTGGCCTCATCCCTGGCCAGGGAGATTAGAAAGAGCTTTCGGCTGGCCATGGATGAAGCACTGATTATGTTCAGGTGTTTGGTGTTTTTGTGCTATGGATAAAAGCCTGTTTGTGTTTCTCTCTGTTGTCGATTCTCCCTCACTTTGCCCCTGGTGTTGGGTTCATTTGGGCTCCCTTTGGTTTTGTGTTTTCTGGCCACTGTGCATTTTACTTTGAGTTTGTAAATAAAGCAAAGAAAGAAACATGGAAGTCTGCTTTTATGCCTCCTGCCCGAGCAATCTCAGCCTGGATGTGACAAAAATAAGTACGATAAAATTGAATCCTCAAGCCAAATATCAGACATCTTATCGGACATTTAATGAGATACCTACAGCTAACATGAATTGGACTGATTTACATCATTTTTATTGGACTGTTTAGAGAGTAGATTTTTTTGAAACAGTATGCTAAGTGACATGAATTAATCACTGACATGAGTAAAATCAATTTCCTATCAGATTCGGAAGAAATATTTTATTAATGACTATTTTGAGCAGTTTCATTGGATTTGATGCAACATGCTTTTATCAGTGGCCACTTCTTTCAATGGTCCATGCTTCTTCTAGGTCATCATAAGTGAAGTTTTCTTTATACTCTGGACAAGAAATGCTAATGCACTCAAAAAAGCCTGAAGTGAGCTTGTGTTTCAACATTCCTCTGAGGAGTTTGCATCACTTTGTTTCATAAATTGGAAATGGCATTTTAAGAACATGCATTATCCCAGCAGGTAGTAAGAGCGCAGCAAACTGTCTGCAAATTAAATTTGAAAATACCTTAAAGACTCCTCTCTTCCAGGTAGAGAGCTCTTGTCCCTGATTTGAGGGAAGAGCTTGACCTCTCTGACCTTTCCTGGCACTCAGGGACACCGTGTCATCCCCTCACACATCAGACAGTGGCCTCGAAGAAATATGACTTGCAGAAGGCAAGATCTTAACCATTTCTTAAACTGCATATCACCAAATTATGGCAACAATGATAGTGTTTTTGTTTTTTTCACTACACTATAAAAAGCATCTTCTTTCTTTTCCTTTGCGAAACTGAGGGCTATCTGAGTACTCTGGTACACTTCATTTGATGATGTGATAATACATATGTAACGGTGAGGCCTGTATACATCTCTCAAAAAGTATGATTAATTGTTAATGCAAAAATAACATTAGTGAGAAGTTAAAATTTAATCTTTATTATTAATACAATTTATAGTGTATGCAATTAATTAAAACTCTAAATGCAATTAATTGTGTAACAGCTATACAATGAAATAAGGAATCATTTGATTATAGTCATAGAGTTCATTTTCTAAATGCAAATGCAAGTACACAAATATTTTGAATTGACCATATTTTGGAAAAAGAAAACATGCAAAACATTATGCCACACTTTAAACTAAAATGCCATATTTAAGTGTGTTCCCGAGGGACAGGGAGGACAACAAGTGGACATACTTATGGGTGATAATTTATTGAAACCAAAAACAACACAAAGCTGAAATCAGCTTAGAATAAATAACTAGATTTTCTATCAAAGCTATTAACTAGAAAAACACATCCAAGATATACACTTAGATAGTGAAATGCTAAGAGATAAACAGGGAACACAGATGGATGAGGCTACAGAAAACATGAAACAAGGAAAGGCCATGGTGGAACAACCAAAACAAACACAAAGATAGGGGTATTTATACGAAAGGGTAAACCAGGAGCAACTGGGACAAGGTGGGTTATGAACAGACAGAAAGGACATGTTTATTTATTTTTACTAAGAAAATCAACAAAATACATCATTAAATGGGGGTGATTTGTGTGTGACTACAGACAAGTAAAATTATTAGCATTAGTATTATTATTAAGCAATTCATAATGTAATTCTGCACTGTACAAAAATTGTTTTGCCCCCCAACCAAATTAGCAAACTATAAGCAAACTGATAGACTTTTAGAAATAACTGAATGTCAAATAAAAATAATATTTTTTCTGTTAACTTACTATAACAAGTTGTGTTCACTTCAAAGAAATTATGGTAAATTTTGTAATTAATGCATATAAATGTAACTTAATTTCATTTTATAAAACAGTTTATGCAAGTAATGGAACATGAAATGTAAATTTAATTTGTAACTATGTAATGCTTTCCATAATTATATTCTATTCAAATAATTTGAAACACACACATACACAAACACACACACACACAAACACACACACATGCACCTGTTTTCCTTGATACTGCAGTGGGAGTTAAATAGTTTATTACATACAGCCTGTGGCTCATCACCAGGCTTTGATGCAAATGAGGCAGGGGAGTGGAGGTGCCAGCTGCTCTGGCTAATGGGTTACAGTGGGAAAACAGTCCACTATGTCGGTTTGGAAAAATCAATCTTTCATGTGAAACTCTATTTGATCGCTACCTACACAGAGACTTCATAACACAGGCATAAGCCTATAAATTAATTTCTAACACAGCTATAAAGCCCATTGGTTCACTCTCTTTGTTCATAACTTTTATCGATTATTTGGTAATTAGAAAGAATCCCACACACTGACTAATTCGCAAGCAATTATTTATTTATAAAAAATACACTGTTTTGATCTTCATATGGTAAATTCAAACATTCACCTCAACCACACCCTTAAATAGTTTGGTTGAGTAATCTAGAGCAATCAGTTCCTGCTCTAGAATGATTCATTCACATTCACAAAATTGCATTCCCATCTGTTAGAATTATTTAGTAGCCCAATTGAATTATTCATTAAATGGTTTAAATTCTGAACTGGTCACAAAATACCATGTAATTATATTTAATTGCCCACATATTCATCCTTGGGGTTAAAAGGGTGTAATATAGCTGACTAAACATCTGGACAATGTGGATAACCTGTACAACCCATAAGGCCTCACAGACAATTTAAGAAGAGGAAGGCTGCATATTTTTTGTCCACCATGTGTCATGGAAGTCCAATGGTTAAGGTGAGAATTTACTTCTGCACTGCTAGCCTTGACAAGTCCCGTGGGCAAGTGAGTGTGATGCTTTGGCTTGGATCTCTGACATTAAAGAGCATTTAATATTTTTTGGTTGTGCAAGGCACATGCAAAGAAGAAGTGCATGTGTCTTGCAGTGTGCCATGTTTTGTTCATGACATCATCAAACATGACAAATAATAGAATAATAAAATAATAATGACAAAAATAAATATCAAATGCTAGTTTTAGGGCAGAATAGAGAATTTTTTTCTACCCAATCTAGTCATCTTCAGTTCCATCCACTAGCTAGAAGGATGAAGGCTAGTGTCACGTTGTGCGTGCTCGAAGAGTGAGGCGGGGCACAAGTGCAAGTTGTCTTTGATGGGTTTTATTACAAAAAACACAGACTCTACATACTAAACACAAAAGGCACGAGTGTCTAAAACAAATTGTATAGAAAACAGAGGAGACATGAGGACCAGGTAGCGTGAGGGATGATGTGCGGCTTGACCAGCAACTAACACAAGAACTCTTAGAACTTGAATACATACATGACTCACACATAAACCAATACTCAAAGACAATCACAAAACACAAAAAAACAACATCTGATAAACATGACTCGAGATACACCCAGTTCATAATAAAAGTCTCTCCACCAGCCACTGGCCAAGACATGACAGTTCTCCCCCCAGCCTTGTGGCACCACTCCCGGGGCACCAACATTCCACCAAATGGGCAGGGGAGGGGCAGGCAGCAACAACAAATAAAAAATTTGGCGCGTCCTGGACCTGCTATTTTACCTGCCTTTTGCGTGCAGGCAAGGGATCCTGCTGTGGCATCTGCACTGGGATCGAAAGAGCACCAGGGGGGAACATCCCTCAAAGTCGGCCTGAGATCCAGAACGCTCCGTGCAGATAGCTCGCACCCACAGCATGGGTTTAGGGGGTGCCAGACTCAGACCCGGTGAGCTGGAGACATTGAACCGGCATGGGTAGGAGCTTTAGAGCCAGCTTAGGGACCAGCGGTGAAGCCAAAAGAACACCAGGTGGAACGCCCCTCTACACCAGCCTGAGAGCCAAAGCGCTCAAAGAAGCTCTAGTTCCGGAGGACCTTCACTCCAAGCAACCTCTCTAGCCCACTATCTCCATGCTGGCTGGGGGCTAGTCAGTGCTGGACAGGCCATCGGGCATACCGGGCATTTGGGCTGACACGAAATCCTGTCAGCATCCTAGATACTCTAGATACACCCAGTTCATAATAAAAGTCTCTATTACAAAAGCTAAACAGCGGCCTCTACCGGCTGCTGGCTGAGACATGACAGCTAGCATGAAGGCTTTCAAACAGCTGAACACACTAGCAAAATACCAGTTGCTAATTCTGTCACATCAGCTAACATCCACTGCCATACCCACCCAGAAATAGCCAATTGTGGTCTTTTGGACTCCCAATGTTAGGACCAATTGTGCCATTAGGAAGCCTACATAGCCAACATTTTACCAGCCTTCACTACGAAACACAATGTACTTAAAATGTACTTAAACCTACCTTAGTTTATCCCTGAAAATGCACCAAACCCCTTAATTTGAATTACGTGGCCATTAAACTGACCCCTTCATTTTACCTTAAAATTAAATTTAAGGCATGAGTGTGAAAATCCTTAATCTTAAATTTCAGGCATTAATTCAGGAGGTTCTATTATTTATGGGGTAAATTTGAAAAAGTAAGGGGAAAATTAAGTAGTTTTACCCCTTAATCAGCCTTAATCTGTACACTTTTCCCCTTAATTTTCCTTAATTTCCTGTTTGGGAAATGAAAATCAATATTAAGGTAATTTTAAGAGGTAATATTTTGGTTTCGTACTGCTTACAGAGACCAGCACGTCATACAATGTCTAAAACCATACAAGCTAGTCTATTTGCCATTATCAAAGAACTTGACATGATTTAAGGCATTAACATTAGTCTTGTAGCGCCAGTGCAAAAAGTATCAAACTCAACACACTAACCATATCTTTGTGGATTGAGTATGTTTGAGGTATAGGGCTTCTCCTTTCAAGAGCTACCAGTTCATCCTTTGTCATTACACCCTTAGCCTTCACTTTCACACCTTCACTGAAAAGAAACGAAGAAGAAAAAACAGCAAACTGTGACAAAGTGAGTTTCTTCTTCTGCTAGGCTGACAGCTCTATTAGCAAGGACTAGAGGAGATACAGCCTTAATGGGGTGGCTGCTATTTGAGGAATTAAAACTGCAGAACAAGGTAGACCATTAATAGATGTTTCTGGACAATTGGTGGGGAATTGAATTCAAAATTTATGTTAAATTTCAATTAGCTGCAATGAACTGATAACTCAATCCCAGTGGCACTTGGGTTGTATTTTTTAGACCCTCAGAGTCTAGAAATATGATGTCTCCTCAGCACATGCCCAAGCCAACGCATCTTGCCTCTCTGACATTTCCTTTATAGGCCCCACAGTGGTGAAGTGGGCAGCACTGTTGTCTCATACCTCCAGGGTTGGGGGTTTGAATCCAGACCCTGGCTTTGCATGTGCAGAGTTTGCATATTCTCACCGTGGGGGTGTGGGTTTCCTCTGGGGTTTCCCCTTTCTCCCACAGTCCAAAGACATGTGTGTCAAGTGATTTGCGGTTTGTATATTGTCCATAGATGTCAGTGAATGGTGTGTGTGCACCCTGTAGTGGGCTCCCGTTCAGGGTTAGTACCTGCCTCGAGCCTGTAGATCCCAGAATAGGCTCCCAGTACCCACAACCCTAGTAAAGTTTAAGCAGTTAAAACAAATTAATATATTTAGTTGCATCTACGTTTGATTTACATTTTCATTTTTTCCTTTTTCACCTGTATTTTTTAATTTTTTCCAAATATATAAAATGTTGGGAAAAAATGTGAAAAAATCTGGTGATTATTTAAAAAGGGCAGCATTCATGAGGCTACATCACACCTACAAGCTAACATTTGCTCTGTGCATGGCTCCACCTTAGCAAGGTCTAGTTGTCCATAGTTAGCTGAGGAGCCTGGGATCTCCAGTTGGTGGAGGGGAGAGCTTTGGGCTTTGGCTGGAAAGCAGACAACTCTTGGTGTACCTTTGCTGTAATACTTGCATAAACACGTATAAGGGTTTATTCTACATGAATGGGACTCTACAGTAAAGTGTTGCCAATTTTTTTTTTCTTGCTGCACAACAAGACAGAACAATAACTCTTGAAATATCTCCTGCAATGAGCTGGCCACCTGCCCCAGGTGTTTCTATGCATTTTGCCCTAGGCTCTAGCACCACCCAAGACCCTAGTTAAGTATAAGCTGGGTTGTAAATTTCAAATTAAAAATTTTAACCATCCGTTACATATTTTTTGAGTTAAGTAAACTTGAGGGTACAGTTTTTCTCACTTTGGGTTATTCCAAAATACTTCACTGTCTATATAGATTTTTAAAAATATACTGTATATATTTTATTTTATACAGTTTCCCCTTTAGCAGGAATCTTGAACAGTGCCATTAGACTCACTCAGTTGGATTTTTTTTGTTTAGTTGTTTGTTTGTATGTTTAAATTTGGGGCTGATAGCAGCATAGTCAGAATTCAGATTATATTTCAAGATTCTTTATTTGTCACATGTATAGTAATACAGGTACAACACTGAGTGAAATGTATCCTGAACCGCTCCGTTGACTGTGCAAACATTATAGACAATGAATTTTGAATAAAAATTCTGGAATTTTCTGAAACACAGGATAAAATAAAGAAATAAGTACAAGTAAAGTAACTATACATCTAAATGTAAGTACAATTTAAAATTTTAAACACAATTGTCACGTGTGAGGCCTTTCTCCTTGCACTGCTGGCAAGCACACAGGCACCAGGAGTAGTCAAAGTGCTGCATCTTGTATTTATTTTTCCCAACAAAACAAAATCAAAACAAAACCAAACTAGCATGAGAGCCTGAACTATAGACCATAAATCCACTAAGTAACGCAGGAGAAAAACCTCTATGTGCAAGGGTTGACCGACAACTAAAACCTAAACACAAAGTCCTTAAATACAAAAAACACAAAAACCCCAACCACCAATAAGAAAACACAAACACTGATCACTAATGCTACCCAGGTGTAACTAATAACCAATAGAATCAAAACTTAAACAAGGGTGGCCTCTAGTGGCAAGCAGAGTAATGTAAACAGAGTAATGTAAACAATGTGACCAGAGTAAGCAGTAGTGTAGCAGCATGTACAATGTACAGTGTAATGAAATATAGATCAGATATGATACATAGAAATGAATATGATATGAGTCCCTATTATGGTAATGCTATGGGGGGAGTGGGGGCAAGTTCTGATACAGGACTGCTATGGGAGGAGTGGGGGCATGTTCTGATTCAGTACTCAGATGGCCTGAGAATGGTGTAGAGGGAGTACAGCAGTGGCAAGAGTACGCACCCCTGTGGTGCTCCAATTTTGGGGATGATGCTGTCCGAGACACACCTATCCACCCTCACCACCTGAGATCTACCAGTGAGGAAGTCCAGCACCCATGTACACACACAGTTGTTAAGTCCTAGGTCCCTCAGCTTTTTGTACAGTCTACCTGGCACTATTGTGTTGAACTGTAGTCTAGGCTGAACTGTAGTCTATGAACAGCAATCTCACATAGTTACCTGTTTCTTGTCCACAGGACTGAGGGTGGTGTGCAGGACGTGGGAGATGGCATCCTCTGTGGATATCCTGTTGATGTTGGAAATGTCTGCTGCTGTACCGCTAGAAAGCCCTTAAAATTAACACAATTGTTTAATACACTAAATAAAAAATCTCTATTGCTCTACAACTCCTTTTCTTGGCTAGCTTTGTCTTTAAAACAGATATATGTAAATGACCTTTTCTCGGATTGGCTGCCTTGTATTGTGATTTCAAAGCAGCCTGGATTCTTGAATAGTAAGAGCTAAACTGTTTTTAATGGGAAATACTGAAATATCTTAATAATGGAAAAGCCAGACCTGGATTTGAGCTTTGCCATATAAAAAATATTTTGGTTCCCTAAAATGGACAATTTCTGTAAAAGGTATGTAGAACTCTCACATAATGACAGTTTTAGGGACAAGAACCTTGAAGTGAGAGCTCATTTAGAAAGCAGTGAGAATCATCAATTAAAAATTTCCTCAGGAAATCATAAGTAATTCTTCTGTAGGATGACAAAAAGTAGTTCTTCTGCAGAGGGGGTTTGGTCTGTAGGCATCACATCTCCTTTTTCATACATCAATTCAACATAAATGTAAAATAAATGGAAATCCTTTAATAATTAAAAAGCCCGAATTGGATGATCATCAGCAGATTCCTCTACAAAAAAAAATCATAATCTCATCTGTTCTATGACTCTATGCCTAGAAGCAATAATGCAGCATAAATTGAATAAAGAATCCTTTGTAATCCACAGATAGGGATGCAATTAAAGCTGAAACATGTTCCCCCCTTCTCTACACTCAATAGTGGACCCCCCAAAAGGCCCTATTCATGCTCTCCTGCTGTTAGAGCTTTCTAATTACATCACATCTGAAAATATGATCTTTTGCTGACCGGTCTTCCAGCCTCTTCTTCGCTCTGACCTTGAGACTCTGAGTGTCAGGATGAACCATAGTTTCATTTTAATATTAGGGTGGTTCAATATGTAGGGTAAATCTTGCCTTAGCTGACTCCTGATCAGTGGTAATGTCAGAGTGCTTCTAGACTTCCAGTTTCTCCTTCCGAAGCCTCTTTAGCCTGTTTACTGTGAGTATGATAACATCAGACTTTGTATCCTCAGCTACTGTCCTTCCATCGTGCCCTTGAGGTAGTTGTGACATAACTGTCATTTTTACATAGCAGAAACGCATCCATATATAGCAGTGACCTGCAGTTTCCATGGGAACCCAAGGGTAAAGAATTTTTTTCCCCAGTTGAACAGATATACTTCCAGCTGCATTCTTCTGACTTTACTAAAGAAAATGAATACAAAACTGTGCATTAATAAACATAAAAAACTTGAGGGGTCCCCTTGTGGTGGAACTGCCTAAGCATTGGCCAAAACATGAGGAGATTGTGAGTTTGATCCGTTGTGGAGCCACAGTCATCAAGGTCAGGAGTCTGTGTGGATCAGATGTCCCTCCTTGCCACGTCACTCAGTGCAATCCTAGCCAGCACAGATGTCTGCTAGCTGATGTAACAGAATAAGTGGTTAGTGTTCTCTTCCAAGCATGTTAAAACCAAAGACATTGCATTAGTGGCACCTTGAGAAGATGTGGTGGAGTCTCATGTGACTTGAAGGAAGCACCCTCGTGGTGATATCGCATCTTAATTTCTCTAGGGTTATGAAGGTCCATCTGATGAAGTTGTAATTTAAAAAAAACTCCACTGATGTTGAATGGGATTCAGGTCAAGAAACTGGCAAGGCCATGAACATTCACCATTTTATGAAACCTGACTGGATGTAGGGTTATGGTCTTGTTAAAATCTTCTCTTCTTTTTTTGGCAAATTAGATTCCATTAATAATAATAATAATTCTTTTGCCTCGCTCCATATTTATATTCATGTTTCCACTGATGGCTTAAAGTGTCCCACTTCCATTTGTAAAGTCCATTTGTAAATTTGGGCAAACTACCATTTATAAATTTGGGCAAACTGTCATATCATGATGCTCCCAGCTTTGTAGCTGTATTGTCAAAAAATCACAGTGAAATCACAAATGTGGGGATAAAAATATGTGACTATATTCCCACAGTAGCAGTTATTGATACAAACAAAGAATTGCATGTGACATTGCTTTTAATCTAAATAAAAAAACAAAACAAAAACAATCTTTTGTATTAAAAATAACCTTGAAAAGCCAGGCAGTGTTCATGACATTGTAGACACAACCTTTAGAATTAAATTCTTACTTTAGGGAATGTATGAAAATTCCCTAGAAGTTTAATTGTATATTCCCTCTGAAGCGTTTCTTACACTGTCTGAATATTTCATGTGCATTGCTTATTAATAACAATTTGCTGACAGCGCTGCTGTTTTGGGGCTGTCGGAATGTTGTTAACTGGCAGGGTTAGGCTGCATAGTGTTTAGGAGGAGTGTACCATGAACTGCTGTATGATTCCCTCAGAGAGAGTGGAAGAGAGAGCTGGTATCAGTAGAGAGGATGACTGACACATCGCTCTATCACTAAGCTATCTCAGGGAAACCCACGGCCTGTCTCAGAGACTGACAGCTATCATTCTGCATAAAAGATGCCACTCTATTTCTACTAATACAGGTTAATCCTTTACACTGCAGATTGTTCAGTTGCTAATACTTATTATTGAGTGTCTATTGTGTAAGTTATGTGCTTATCCACTCTGGTGAGTGGAGCGTTCTTCTTTACAAAATGCTTAATCCTTATTCATTTGTAATTCTACAACCAAAACACCAAAGCAGTACTGACCTGACATTTGCAGTAGATCCTTTAAGTCCTGGAAGTTGCATGGTGGGGCCTCCAAGACTGGTTTGACTAGACTAGTTTGTCCAGCACGCCCTATACACCCTATAGACCAGAGGTCCCCAACCACTGGGCTGGGGACCATTATCGGTCCATGAGTTGTTTGGTACCAGGCCTCACAGGAAGACAGAATAAAAATATTTTATTGATTAACAGTCTGAAAGATCTTTTATTTTGAAAAAATTGCTTGTCTCAGTCACGTGATACAGCAGGGTACATAATCCTGCAGAAAGAGGATAGTGTCATTACAGAATGCTGTCGCATACTTGATACACAGCAATGGGGTTCTAGTCACTTGTTAGTGCTGAACTAATGTCATTGCACATGAACATTTTTGAATGTTCTACATTAAAATACAAATATTCTAAGCTTGTTGTAGTTTTGCACAGAAAAGCCCATATGCGTTCAGATTATGTTTTGCTTATAAGTGATCAATTGTTCTACATTGATCACAAAGACAGTGAAATCAAGAAAAAGTCGAAGAGGCATTCATCAATATCATTTAAGTTCAGTTCTTCTTGTTAAAATTTGACATCAATTTGACAGAGCACTGTCATTAAATACTCTTCAACATGAATGTTCTTGAATGGTTCTTGGCTTAAATGTTCAGTAGGAAAAGCAATTTCATTGGAAACTTTTCACTATGTGTAAGTTTTCTAAAGGTTTTTTGCATTCATGTATCTAATTTACAAAAGCGTTTCCTCAAAATAACATCTGCTAAAAGGTTCACGAGAGAAACAAATAGGGGTTCTTCTATGATATTACTCCAAAGAAACCCTTTTCTGGCACTTTGAAATTTAAGAAGGTTGCATCCATCCTTATGGTTTTGTAGGATGAATTTTGAGAGATTGGTTGAAGTACTGGAAAGCATTCAGTCCCACCAGATTTGTGGGTTTAGGTGGAAGTATTTTTTTTCCTTAAATTTGAAAGTTATTGATGAACACCAAAATTTACAACTTTGGTTCACCTCTAGTTGATACATTGGCATAGGACTTTGGAATAAATGTATCTTTTCCATTTGAAGAAGTAAAACTTTGTATGGGATCGAAAACGTTGAATGTACACTACCGGTCAAAAGTTTTAGAACGCCCCAATTTTTCAGTTTTTTTGTACTGAAATTCAAGCGGATCAATGTCTCATTGTTCATTCTGCAGAAAGTTCTTCCCAACTATGTTGCAGATGTTCCCATAAGTGTGTAGCACTTATAGGTTGCTTTGCTTTCACTCTTCTGTCCAGTTCATCCTAAAGAAGCCAGATGGGGTTTAAGTCTGGAGACTTCTGGCCACTCCATGTTTTCAAGCTTACCATCTTGTTCTTTTTTCTAAGGTAGATCTGGCATAGATTGGACTTATGTTTTGGGTCACTGTTTTGCTGTAGGATGAACCCGACCAGCATACCAGGCACATACCGGAGGGTACTGAATGGCACTACAGAATTATTTCCCACTTCTGGGTAACCTCACCATTTTTAAACCTCTTGCAGTTCAGCACTGTCCTTTGTACCATTTCACTGGACTTGAACTGACTTTCAATAAAAAAAAGCTTGAAACACTGGAGTATTCTAAAACCTTTGACCGGTAGTATATATATATTGTTGCTCTGACCTTTTTAAGGCATTCAACTTGATGAGAATTAAATTATTCAAACTTTGGTAAAGTTATATTTGTTTTAGGTAACAACCCTACTTGGTGTATAAATCGAGAAAATGGTAGACAAAAACAAGTTTCTTTTGGTTTGTTGATCTACTGACAATGAATTGTTCACAAAATGTAAAGAACACCTGCATTTTTCATAAATCATAAAACATAAGCTAATTTTAGAGGTTTTAAAAGGTACTGTTGTCACAATGATAATAAAGCATATTTTGTGCTAAGTGTAACCCTAGGAATATTCCACGGCGTTGTCAGAGATTTGCAAATAAAGTCACAAATACACTTCTTCTGTTGCCTTTTCTTGCATCACACATTCTATTTTGGCAGCTAATTCCTCTTTAAGTGAGCCTTTTTCATCATCCATTGCATTTTGTCATGTGCAGCTGTTTACCAGGTATGAGAACTTTAATACAATTGTCTGAGATGGTGCTAATTAATTACTAACCCAGCCTCTTTATACTGTATGTCCAAAAATGTGTACCAACCTGCTTGTCCAGCAATTCTTCTGAAATAAAAATTATTAATAGGAAAGATTGTCTCCCCTTTGAAGGTGTTGGATAATTTGTTCGTCCTAAAGGTGCTGAATAGTTGCTCCATCACTCTAGAGAATGTAGTTCCACTGCCCTGTAGTCCAATCCTGGTGTGCTTCCACAAAGCATCTGGTTCTATTGCCATATCTTTTCTATGGAGATTTAACAATGAATGGATTCCCTGAAGAACAGTTCTATGTTTGCTTCTTAAAAGAGCTTAAGAACCATTTCTGTAAATGATATACAGTTTATCAATGTAAAGAACCTTTTCAAAGAACCTCAACATTGTGTAAAAGGTTCCTGGAAGAACCTCAAGAATTGGTACAGGTCCTTAAAGTAGAAGGGAAATACCTTCAAAAGTTTTTAACTTTCAAAAACTGGTTCTTTAGTGAATTAAAACTATTCTTCTATGCCAAAGAATAGGTAGAACTCACAAATGGAGGGCTGTTACGGTATCTCATTTACAAATGATAAAGAAGAACGTTTTTAAGAAGAAACCACTAAAAGGTTATTTAGGGAACCAAAAAGTGGTTCTTCTAGGTCAACAATTAAAAAGCACTCAAATAACACTTTTTGCGAGATGAAATACACTTTGGGTGAAGTATCTCAGACTTAGATGAATCAAACAGGTGGTTGTAAAATGAGCTAATCCACAATGGTTGGAACCTAAACACACCACATGTACACACACAAAAGCACATGCTCCCACACATACTCACACATACCCCACACATTACCACCCCTCACACACACACACTCTAAGGACAGCGACACCTATTAGGTCATGGTGGCAGTTGGTATCTGCTTAAGCAGCACACACCCCATTAACATTAGCCCCATTAACATAAAAAATGACAGCTGTTGCCATGGCAACACTGAACAGGTTTCAAGTGGTGACAGTGTTCCCATTTTCTACAGCATTTTACCAGAGGCCCAATCCCTTATAATATAATATAATATTATGAGGAACAATGAAAAAACAAAGAAGCCTTAAAGTTCCACTCAGTTCCTTTTTGACATATCCCCCACAAAGAGTTTATCTGGCACAGAATGAGGGATGACATCACTGTGTACATCACACATTATAATAATATGATTGAGAGAAAGAGAGAGAGAGGCAAAGGGAGAGAAAGTGAGAGAGAGAGAGAGAGAGAGAGAGAGAGAGAGAGAGAGAGAGAGAGAGAGAGAGAGAGAGAGAGAG
>JBBJLS010099766.1:0-20506 GCA_037577275.1 Bryconaethiops microstoma | reverse complement strand
ACAAAAATAGTCTTAGGGGAAATGTTACCGAAAAAAAAAAAAAAAAAAGCTTGATAAATACTCGAGGTCGAACAAATGGTCCAGTCAATATAAGTTCTGGATGTTTTTGATTAATAAACAAGACCATATGGGTCTTTTCATATCTAGCACATTCGTATCCCCCAAATTACAAACCATTTTCTTTTCATTTTTCCTTTCAGTCTGTGTGTACAGCTTTGACCTCACATAGAAGAATGTGTACTGTGCTGTACATTGTATATACTAGGCTGTTTAAGCCTATATTTTATCATTAACTTTTGCTTGGAGCACAGAATGCAGTCTGATTATGTACACGATATGAAAGCCATGTGCAATTAACAAATCTTTACTATGATAGAAGAATGAAAAGCCTGTTTAATTTGTTCACACTGGAATGAATAATAACTGGTTAAATATAGAAATAAAACACAGAAGTGCAAGTTTAGAATACAGTGATATGGTGTACCTGCTGCAGCTGGATTCTTCTGAGTGCTCATTTGTAGTGGTGGGCTTTAGCCAGAACTGTGCTGTCAAATGGCTGTTGCTAAGAAACACAGGGCCGGGACTTTCCAGAAAGTGCTACAAGGTCTTCGGGAAATGGTTGACAATGAGCGAGGCAGAGGTGTGTACAATTTAGTAATATCACCCCTGCGACTGTCAGTGCAGCTGCTAATGCTGCAGTTTCATGTCCAGAAGTCTGCAGAGGCCTATCGGCTCCGCTGCACGCTTCATTAAAGCACCGTCAGCATCACCCACTGCCCCGATAACACACCTGGCTGACACTTCTTATGTAAGCAGAGGTAAAAGCAGGCACGTAATGCAGCATCCAATCTCTGTCTCTGTTTAATGTTAAAATATCTACATCTATATTAAAACTACACGGGGAAAAAAAAAAAAACAGCACAGTGCAAGAGTCTTAGGCTCTTGTACAAACTGTTTAGTCCTTTAGAACTCAGACTGTATTAGTAAAATCTGATTTCAACAAATATAAACAGTGTAAATTAGTCTAAAACCAGCGTTTCTCCTACACGCTCCGGAGCCCCTCCCTCTGCGGGGTTTTTCCCACCCACTTGTGGGCGGAGACTATCCTGAAAGTTCTCCCGGCTTCAAGGATTGTGTGGGTTTTTTTTGTTTGTTTCTAAGATATAAAATAAAAGAAATTTGTTAATCTTTATGTTCATTTGCACGTGACCCCATTTTAAAAAGCGGTTATTATTCTTACATGTTTTTTCAATTACAAGAACTTTGGTTCTACGTGACACAGGAACACCAAACAAAGCTCGGCCTGCTTGATGTGAAATGCAGTTGCAAGTAGTTGCAACATCCTGCAAGACAATCAGTTTCGTTGGATCACTGTGGACTGTTGATGACGATTATCCCATTTGTTGTGCTTCTGGCACAAATCCATGCCATCCGCAGGGTTAAAGTACTTTATCTGAGCAGTAAGAGGTTTGCATGTCATACGAGTTAACATTAGAAGAAAGACAAACAAACAACAAAGCATTAAATAATATCAAGATTTGTTTTGTAAGCTGGTTAGAAGAACACAGGTTCTGTTCCAGATTTCACCACAATCCACCCTTTGCATGAATTTCTGAAACTCCATTAGCAGCTCACTTGATTTAAACTAATGAAGGATGGATTGAGCCAAGACATGCATTTGAGGTATTTGATGAGAAGTTCAATGGAATAGTGGACATTCACGAGGAGAGGTCTGGGAATGATTAAGCAAACAAATAGACACACAGAAAAACACGACACACTGTTTTAATATTACTGGGGGTCCTTGAGTTACAGCAGTCTTGACATAAGACCTTTTGAGTGTACAACTCTCACTCCCACTCGGTTTACACCGTTAGCCTCGTATTTACGGACTATGTGGGTAAAAGTTTGCGCAGCGGAAGAATATGCAGTAATGCAGCGTATGAGTGAGTCAGTTTACTTTTCCTTTTTCTGTGGCTTAGTTATGTTTTTATGATTTTACAACTATGTTAGGATCGTTAAGTGACTCAGACTAGGGTGTGTTTAGACTTACACCAAAATTCAGGTTACACCATTGTCAAAGGAACGGATCTGTGGCGCAACTCGAGCACCCCCTGTATAGGTATGGATGCTAATAATATTTTAAAAACAATCTGCTCGGCTCAGCGTGTTTTGAACATACGGTTCTCTGGTGTCTAAGACATTTGCACTGTACTATACATGCTTCATAAATATTCTGCAATAAGTGCTGCATCTTAATGTTCACCTGAGATTGAACCGAGTTAAAACAGTGAATTACAGCATTGTTTCAACAAATGACTCAGTTGAAGCGACTACATCAGTGTCATGTCACTTCACATATATTTCATGTCTGTTTGAGAGGACAGTTTTAAATAAAAGTACTGGATTATTTCTGAGAAGACTATAAAAGTTCTTTATAGACCTGGTCAGCAGGACAGTTATTAGGGGATTATTTTATGGTGAAGAAAATTGTGTAGATTAAGTTATCAGAGCATTTTGCATTCTGTAGGTATACAGTATTTTGGAGGCCTGTGGGATTACGTTGTAGATTCATGGGATTATACTCCAGTTTTGATTAGCAGGACTACTGATGTATAAACATGAGGTTATGCTGTAGATGAATAAAGATCTGTTTTAGTCTTTTTAGCAGGACAGTTGGTAAAGAAGTAATGGATTATTTTCAAAATTAATAAAACTGTATTTAGCTCTGTTTGGCAGAGATTATACCGTAGATTAATAAAAATTTAGCAGCGCAGTTACCACAGAATTAAAATTGTACTTAGAAGAGCATTATAGTAATTTGGAAGACTATGGGATTATGTTGTAGACTAATGTGGTTGTACTGTAGTTCTGTTTAGCAGGTCTGTTGGTATAGAGGTGTGGGATTGTTGTCGAGGTGAAGTGGCGTTAGTAGGGATTATGCTGGGTTTAAATCCAGTTATCTGGACAGTTTGTATAGAACTATGGGATTCTTTTGGAAATTAAAAATGAGTATTTAGTTCTGTGTGGCAAGATAGTTGGTATATGGGGTTATTTTGGGGATTATTATGGTATGTATGGGATATCTGGGTAGAAAGACAATTATTATTGTTGTGTTTTTAGATCCCATTATTAGGACAGGTGGTAAAGTCACGTATAATTTTGTTCTTGATGTCTTTATTAGCTGTTTTTGTTCCGTTAAGGGCTCCACAGTAGTTGTTTTCCACAGATGGCTTCAGCCATGCTGCTCAGCACTAGTGTAAAGGCTGAGGTTGCCATGTTTGGACCTCCTAGTGTGATCATTTTTTATTGAGATGTTGTAGTTTTTGTGGTTGTGGGTTCAGCTGTTTCTTTGCGCCCCACCAGGAGCAACAGGGGGCTCTGCCTGGAAGGGAAATAGGCCATGACCTGATTATCAAGTTTCCTCCTGAGTAAAAAAAAAAAAGAAGTCTAGCCTCGGGGTTCCATAATAACACCATATAGAACTGGGTGTGTGAGGATATTCCATACAATAAGTATAAATACACTGGCCGTTGAACACATTCTGTTACACGTTGTATTTTACTTGCATTTCTTTTCAATAAAGTGTCAAAAATGTATGTGCAAAACAGGTTTGAGCAAGACAAACAGAGGAAACAAGTGGGGTATTGCTTTTCAAAACCAGTGGCAAAATAAGAGTTTACCCAAACAACAGAAAAGGGCAGCCTCTAGCGGCGCCAACCGTGGCAGTACCCCCCTCCCTATGGCGTCATTACAGGGCGCCCAAAGGCCCACACAAAGGCGGAGGAGGAGCGGAGGCGGGAAAGCGCAGCGCACACAGCCGCCTCCTGTTCGCTGCTCTCTATGCTGGCCGTTTCGGCAGCCAGGGCGGCTCATGTGGGACCCCCACGTACGCTCCCTCGGGGGGCCTCTGTCTCCTTCAAGGTTCAGGGTTACTTTGTCATCAGCAGCTGTGTACACGTACAAAGTGAGATGAGACAACATTTCTCCATGGAACATGGTGCAACAAGCAACATTCAACAGAGTGCAGGTTACAACAAACAGAGGACAACAGACAGACAATAAATAGACAACAAATTTAGCAGCATTAAAAAGAGTTCCAGGGATGACAGAACACTACAATAAATAAAACAATAAATAGACAATATAGCAGCATAACGGTAATGTGAGTGGGAAACTTAGTTTACCAGAAATTTAAAAATTGCACTGTATATACATGTTATTGCACATGAGCATGTGTTGCACTGGAATAATTTCATAGTGTCACGTCTTGCTGTGATATGAGAGTCAAGGCGCAAACACAAGTTCCATAGGTGGATTTTTATTAAGAAATTGACAGACTCTACACATAACAGAAAGCAAAATGGCACAAAGGCCTAACAAAAGCACACTAAACACAAGACACATGAGGAACAGGTAGCGTGAGGGTTAACCAGTAACTCAATCCACAATTCTTAAACACAACCACTCAAACTAAACACAAGACAGCTGACACTGTGACTATAGACACAAACATACAACCATTTCAAAATAAAAGTCTCTATAACAAAACTAAACAACAGCGGCCTCTTCCGGCTGCTGGCCGAGACATAACAGTACCCCTTTCCCTACGGTGCACCCCAGGGCACCCAAAACCCCAACAATGGGCGGAGGAGGGGAAGGCAGAGGCCACAAAACACCCCCTAAAAAATTCTTGCGGACCCATGGGTCCCACACGTCCTCCACCTGAAGGGCGAATTAGCGCTGGCCTGCTCTGCGGCCAGGTCGGCCCATGTGGATCCCACATGTTCGCTCTCCGTGGGAGGAGCCCCTTCAGGGATCCCCTCCAGGTTGGCCCGGGGTGCCCCCCTTATAGAGCCCCTCAGGGGCCCACTATCCCTTGTACACCCCCAAAAAAACTTCATTCTGGTATTACCCCCTCTCCAATGGCGCTATTCTAGAGTGCCTGGGGTGTCCAGATCCCTTCCAAGGCTGCATGATCCGGTTCTTTGGGGCAAACATTGCAGGTGGGGGGGGCTTGATTGTGCACATGTAGCACCGGGGAAATGTCCCACGCTTTTATCCCACACAGAAGCCCACATCGCTTCCAGTGGAAACTCCAAAGTCAGCACGTCCTTGACCTGCTTCTCACCTACCTTCTTCACGCAGACAAGGGATCCTGCCATGGCAATTCTCGCTGAAGCCGAAGGAGCACCAGGGGGGAAACATCCCTCGGAGCTGGCCTGAAAGCCGGGATGCTCCATGTGAGCCGAGGAGCTCGCACCTCAGCACGGGTTTGGGGTGCTCGGACCCTATGAGTTTCTGCAGAGCTGCATGCAGAAGCCTCTGCGGAGCTCAGGAGTAGCCAAGCGGCAGAACTGGGCTGGGGCACTCGCGACCCCTTCCGTGTCCATTGCCTTCTAGCCAGGTCAGAGACGAAGAGGTCCGCGAGAACCTCTGGAACCAGGACTGTAGGCGCGTGCTGCTCCAGGCGTATACCACCTCCTCCTCACCCGAGCTCACACACCCCAGCTGCTCCCCAGCAGTGTAGTGGCAGTTCACACTTAAAAAGGACTAGTTCAAAGTTCAGTTCACGTTCATAGTTATTTAAAAAAAAAAACTGAACCAAGTCCACAGCTCAAAAATTAACTAGTTCATGTTCGTTCATTAGTTTTTTGTGTTTTTTTTTTTTTTATATCACATCCATTTGTTAGGGTTTTATTTTGAGGTTGAGAATAGGTCTTACCACTTAAGCAACACATCATGTTATGCTGAAAGTGAAAAAAAATGAGGTGCAGTTATACTGTATATGGCAATTTTATTCAGACAATATTAACACAAAATGTAAACATAACATGTCTGCCTAAAATGCAACATTCAGGCAATAATGTTTAAAGAGCTCAGAAAAGAACAACACTAAATGTAAACAAAATGTGTGGTTTTCCCCATCTAAATCTACAACGATTTCTTCAAAAAACGGACTAAAATGTTTAAACAAACTGCCTTCAGCAGAGGCATCAGACCATCAACCTGTAATCAGCACAACACTGCCCACAAATCTAGAAACAGCTAATAAACAAACTTAAAACAGGTGTTCTCAGACATGTCAAAATAAGAGTTCACCCAAACAACAGAAAAGCGCGGCCTCTAGCTTTAACACTTTAAACACGAGCAGAACCACACCAACCACGCAACATAAATCATCATAATGTCAAAATGCTCCTTATATTGAAGTTCCTACACTTTGGTTCTACGTGACATAGAAACACAAACAAAGCTCAGTATGACGTCTGACACCTCGAGCATCAACACAGAGGTACTGTAATTTACAAAACATATTAAATAATAACCACTACAGGGGTTTTAAAAGTGATGTCACATGCAAATTAACATGAAACACAGAAATGAACAAATTTTCTTTTATTTTAGGTTTTGAAAACAAACAAAAAAAAACACAAGATCTTTGAACCCATGAGAATTTTTGAGAAATCAGAATCAGAAAAACAGATGATCTGCTTAAAAGAGCAGCAAACGGCAAGCGTGTAGGATTTATATTTATACCATTTATATTCACTCTGAGTTCTAAGAGTTAAAATATTGCTTGCTTTTAAATAAGATGTGTAAAATATTTAAAATCAGTGATTCTACTCTGCTCTGCTGGCTTGTACCAAGCAAGTGAACAAGGGCAGCGAATGTTTACATCAGATTAATACAGTTTATCTATGCATTATTCACTGTGTAAGATTTCGCCGGTGTAAGAGGTATTACGCTAGATTGCATGGCCCAGAGTTAAAAACAGTATGCTTATGGTCTGGGATGCATCTTGGCCAGGCACATGCAATCCCTGTTCAATTAGACAAGAGTCCTCACTGTGAGAGCAACAGCATTAGAGGTTTACATTCGGATGAAGTTGTGCCCAACAAATTGGTTGTAAAAGCAGAGTTCGAAAAACATACGCAGTACAAATGGTTCATTTCTGTGGGTAATTCATATTAGTGATATTTAAACCGGTATTTTAGAGTAAACCTTGCCCCAGTGGCAGTTACAGAGGTGTCCAGCCAATCTATTGACCAAATTTATTCGCTTAATTACCCGCTAAAGGTTGCTGTGGTCTTGGCAAAGAGCACAGGAACAGTAACGATATATCTGGATAAAAGGTGTTAAACATGATTGCTGGAAATTAGAGGGGATAGCTGTAGAAAAGACAGAGGAAGGAAAAGAGAGAAACTCAAATGCGACTCACTCCGACACGTAAGAAAATTGTTCGGCCAAGAATTAAGCAATTGCGAAATAGCAAAGCTGTAATAGCAAAGCAACCGGAGAGAAAATGTGCAGAAGGTCTGTTCACAAGGGCGTGGGATAATACCCACAAGTACAAATTAGCAAGCACTTTATGCACATTTATATCGTTAGAGCAGCAGCCGATTAACCAGTAACAGATCAGATGAGTGGGATTCACAGTAGGCCACTTAGAAAAGGAACAAACACTCACATAAAGATTACGGGCAAACACCTCACCTTGGCTGGGAAAGCATATTTGTATTCATATGCACAGAATGAGGAAGTACAGTAATCCTCCAGTTTTACGCGGATCAGGAGTCGCGGATTCAGTCACACGAGGATTGTGGAGAGAACCGAACTCTTCACGTAGAGGGTGCTCTTGGAACGTAACCCATACGAAAAGCGGGGGATTACTGTATACATTTTTGATCAATATATACAATTCATCTCTATCTGAGAATCGGATCTATGACCTCAACTGTGCTGTGCCACCTTTGTTAAACTACAGTAACTCTGCTGTAGAATTATCCAAGCTTCAGAGACCAATCTGAATCTGAATTTCAGAGAGGACCGAATGCATCATTATTGCAGTACAGAAATATCTTCTTCAAACAAATATACTCACAAAATGAGAAAAAAATGCCAATTTTTCAAAAATGCCAATCTCTGCCTTTATTCTAATAGGATTTCAGTGTTACATACACTGGAACATTATTTGACCATTTTAGATTATCTCAGACATTAGAAGTTTGAGTATTACATGAGCTCAGAATGTGTTTTTGACGCTTGTAACAGACGCGAATATATTTTTCCTTGTATGTTGCAGTTTTACAGTGACTCCTTCAGTAAGAGGCTTAGCTTGGAGCTGCTATTCTCTATTTTTGATGACTAACTGAAACCTGGTCAGACCTGGTATGACTGGTATTCAAAGTCATTGATGTATCTAAGACTTCCAGAAAATCTTTTTCCCCCTTACAAATCAGTCCCCCCCTTTGGAAATCAAAACATGATTCTACTGCCACTAATTATGTTCAGTCCAGTTCCTGAAGGCCTCACAAATGAGAGAGCTAGCTTGGCTGTGTCTAAATCCCACTAGAGGAAATATAACTGGATTTTATTTTCTATTTAGCATTCCTTGACACTTGGAGCCCTGGCTCCTTTCACCACCACTGTAAAGAAAATCTGAGTCAGTAAGTTTCTCTGCACCAAGCCATTCCACAGCAAAGCAATCTGAATGACTTTCTGATGATTTATGTTGTATTTTAGAAAAATTGGTGGGAATCAGATCTTATCCAGAAACGACCAGAGTGGATTCAGGTGTGCCGCTGTTTCTTTGGATAAGATTTGACAGCATGTCGCTCTCGAAAGACAACACTTGTCACACATGAACACACCACAGCATGAACAATGTGAGACTCTTTCTCTGCATTTAACCCATTCACCAAGTGAAGCAGGGGTCTGCCACCAACGAGGGGCACCCAGGGAGCAGTGTGTGGGGACGGTACCTTGCTCAAGGGAACCTCAGTGATAACACTAGCAGTGTTGGGATTCAAACCCACAAACCTTCCGATTGCAGGGACAACTCCGTAACCACTAGGCCACCAGCTGCACCATGCCTTCGTGATAACATTATGCTTATGTTATAAGTCATTATGATCTTGGAAATAAACATTTATTTCTTGTGTGTGTGTGTGTGTGTGTGTGTGTGTGTGTGTGTGTGTGCCTGTGCACACCACACTATATTTCCCCTTGAACACTCTCCCTGTCCCTGTCTTGTTCAGAAAAAAGAAAACAGCACCCTTCCCTTTTTTACATCCTCCTTTCAGCTTGATGCGATGCAGCTTGGAGGGCTCCTGAGCCGCCATGCTCTCTCCCGCTCGCTCTATCGATTTTAAGGGAGGCCACAGCAAACAAGGATGTTTATTTCATCTAATCAGCGTGGTAAAAATGGCACAGCAGCAGCTGGCCGAGCCGTGGTCCGGCGTTTGGCCATGAATAATGGAGAAGTCATGGGGGCAGAGGTATAGCCCGCCACTAAGAAGCAGCCAGTAGCCAAACCCCACACACACACTGTATGTGATTGACCCTCTCACTCTCTCTCATTCTAGGCTTTAATTGGTCCTGCCGGAGCTCTAGAGAAGTCAGAGTTATAGAGCTAGAGCCCACCAGGCAGGACACTAATACACTCACCCACACATATGCAAAACATAGATGCACAAGCAGTCAGATATCTGCCTGCATTACTGCTTAAAAGATTGAAACCCCAATCTTTTAAGCAGTGTCCTTGTGGGATTCTAGTACTATGTTAGCATGTTAGTGGGTTCTCAGTGAAAAAATAGGTTCTCAGTGACTTTGAGAAGATCTGAATAGTGATGACTAGATAACTGGATCAGAGCATCGCCAAAGCAGCAGGTCTTGCGGTGTTCCTGGTATGCAGTAGTCAGTACCAAAACTGGTCCAAGGAAGGACAACCAGAAAGTGAAACAAGTGATGCGTGTTGAGAGCGAAGGCTAGCCTAAGAAGAGCTACTGTGGCACAAACTGCTGAAAAAGAAAAGTGGCCTTTGTTGCCATGTGTGAACACATTAACAGTGTGAACAGTGTGAAAGATTGCAGCGCACTAGATGCACTTTGGTGGAAAAGTCTGTTTTTTTTTTTTTCTAGACTACACGTCAAAACTCGCCAACCATGTGCATCCGAACAGCTGGTAAGCGTGTCTATGACCACCAGACCGCCTTAGATAAGAGAAGAGCCAGTAGCATACCTCGAAGACGAGCTGCTGCTGCTACTCCGAGATCTCGGCTTGCTACGCGGAATGGGCCCTTAGACCACGGTGTCAGTGCCTGATGCCACTGGCCGGGGGAAGAGGCGTCACAAGCAGTTTACATCAACTCGGACTGGTCCATGATCACTGTACTGATCTCAAGCTATTGCTCACCGTTGCTGGAGTTTATGACTGTTAGATGTAGGCTATTTTATTTAAAGAGGGAATTCACCATCATGCTCATAGTCGTGGTGTTCATCCCACCCAGTGCTAACACAAACAGTGCCTGAACTGTACGGAGCCATCAGTGAGCTTCAAAACACACACCCCGATGTTCATAGTCCCTTGTGATTTCAATCACGCAAATCTCAAGGCAGTTCTCCGGAAATTCTACTAGCACGTGGACTTTCCGACAATGGGGGCGAACACGCTGGACTGTGTTTACACAAACATCCCTCGCGTGTTCCGCGCTGGACCCTGCCCCCACCTCGGATTCTCTGATTATGTGCCCATCATGCTCATCCCAGTCTACAGACCACTCAACAGGTGTGCCAGGCCCGTTCAGAAGCAGACAAAGATCTTGCCCCCAGGAGCCATCTCTGCTCTTCAGGACTGTTTTGAGCACACAGACTGTGACATGGTCAGGAAGGCTGCAATCGACGCTGTGTACTCCAGGTTGGTTGAGCCGCTGTAGGTCACTGACCACATCAGTAAGTGATGATGTCATTGTCTCCAAGAATATCACCACACACCCCGACCAGAAGCAGTGGATGACTGCAGAGGTGCACACGCTGCTGAGAAGACACCGCCTTCAAATCAGGTGACAAGGATGCCCTGAGAACAGGAAGGTCCAACCTGTCTGGGGCCATCAGAGCAGCAAAGCGCACCGACACCCAGAAAATCCAAAGCTACTTCAAGGACACTGGGGCTGTACAGAGCATGTGGCAGGGCATCCAGGCCATCACCAACAACATGGCAGTGAGGAAGTCCATCCCACCTCCCAACGACCAGGTGTTCTCTCTTGCTGTGGCTGATGTGAGGAAAGCCCTGCTTAGAGTCAACCTGCGGAAAGCTGCTGGACAAGACAACATTCCTGGTTGTCCTCAGAGGATGTGCAGACCAGCTGGCAGATGTTCTCTCAAACATCTTCAACATCTCTCTGAGCACCACTGTCATTCCAACACTGTCATGACCCACGACTGTGCAGCAATGCACAGCTCGAACCACATCATCAAGTTCGCAGATGACACATCTGTGGCGAGTTGGATCAGCAGGAACGATGAGTCAGCAAACAGAAAGGAGGTGGAACAGCTGACAGACTGGTGCAGAGTCAAAAACCTTTCCCTGAGTGTGGAGAAAACAAAAGAGATGATGCTCTGGACAATCTCCACCAAGGAGCCACCGATGCTCGGCGGGGAATGATCACATTGCGCCCTCCTGAAGTTAACAACCAAGTTCCTTGGTGTTCACATCATGGAGAACCTTACGTGGAGCTTCAACACCAGCTCCATCAGTAAGAAGTGTCTCTACTTCCTGTGGAGACTGAGGAGAGCGCATCCTCCACCCCCAATCAGAGGGACCGTAGAGAGCATTCTCTGTAGCTACATCACAGCCTGGTATGGAAATTGCAACATTTCGGACCACAAGACCCTACAGAGTATTGTGAGAAGTGCTGAGAAGTTCATTGGAGTCTCTCTGCCCTCTGCCCCTCCCCCTCCTCCTTAACCCTACCCCCCTTGAACATCTCAGACTTTAATTACCTTTTAAACTACTCCTTTTTAATACTGCACATTCTGTATAAAACATGCCATTCTCTGTCATGTTGCTGCTACAATATGCACAATCATATTTATTGCTGTTCTTCATTTTTTGCACATGTAACTTCTGTTCTGCATCTTTGCACATCTCTGCTGCTAGAATACAGTACCGGTCAAAATACTGTATTTATTCTCACTGGAGCTGTTGTCAATTGCACTGAACATTGTCTTGTCTTGTCCCATTTATTTGTATTGTTGCTGAGTAAAGCAGTGGGCATTCACCTGAGTGAAGCTGTGGGCAGCCAATGACACAGTGCCCAGGGAGCAATGTGTGGGGACAGTACCTTGCTCAAGGGTGCCACTGGCAATCCTGGGATTCAAACCTACAAACTTACTTTACTGCCATGTGACCAACAGCTGCTCCAAAAGCCACATGGCAGTAAAATAAGTCTGGCTTTGATAGACAGGTGTCAAAACACCTGTCTATCAAACAGGTGTTAGCCCATGTGCATTGCCAAAAGTGGGCATATAAACATCAGAACTAGACCATGGAGCATTGGAAGAATGTAACCAAGTCTGTTTTCTTTTAGATTATGTGTATGATCGAGTGTGTGTCCATCGCTCGCCTGGGGAATAGATGGCATCAGGATGCACAATGGGAAAAAGGCAGTGGTGGAGCACAATGGTGGAGGCAGTGTGGTGCTCTGAGCAGTGTTCTGTTGAGAAATCTTTGTTACTAGAATGAATGTGGATATTATTTTAATATGGACCACCTACCTAAATATTGTTGCAGAATAAGTACGTCCCTTCAAGGCAACAGGATTCTCTAAAGGCAAAGAACTCTTTCAGCAGGATTATGTGCTCTGCCACAGTGTAAATAAAGAACTCCATGCAAGTCAGAGCTGTTTTTGCAGCAAAAAAGGAATGTACACAGTATTAGGCATGAGGTTTTTAATATTATGGAAGATATTATTCCATTCAGTCATTGCTAACAGGTGTGTAAAATCAAGTACTTTGGCACATTGTCTCCACTGAGAAACCGGCAGTAAGATGGGCTGTACTGAAGACAGGTGGCTAGCCACTTTATTTTCTGCCGTGCTTGGTCAACCATATGTGCTATTGTTGTGAAATGGAAATGTCTAGGAGCACAAGCTCAGCTATGAAGGTGTAGACAACACAGAATCATAGAACAGCTGCACACAAGCATTAGATCACAATGCCAAGCATCAACTGAAGTGATGTGAAGCAGGCCATTACTGGACTGCAGTGGGAATGGATTCTCTGGAGCGATGAATCACACTTCACGGGCTGGCAGGTGATACGTAGTGTGAACGGTAAAGTTGGGTGTGGAGGGGTTGGGCTTGGGTCTCTTTTTCTTTTTCTGAGGCCCCTTCATTAGTGTGAAGGGTGGTGTTATTGCTAATGACATTTCAGAAAATTACAATTACAATTCTATTCCAGCATGACTGTGCAAGGTCCACAAACCCATGGTTTGACAGGTTCATTGTGAAGGAACTGAACACCATTGTGTTGAAGTGGAACACTGACTGTGAGCCAGTGCTTCTGGTCCAACATCTCTTTTGAGTTAATGGCGCAAACTCGCAGAAAATTCACCCCAAAATCTTGTGGATAACCTTCTCCAAGGAGTGAAAACTGCTATTGTAAAGCCGTTTTCTATCCTCCTGGCCTAAAGGGGGTGCTGTGGGGGTCATGAGCCATTTTCTAATAAAAGAGGAAGTCAAAGCTAAGGCTAGATTAGGCTAAAAGTCTGCTTGAAAGCCCCTGTCTAGTGGCGACCTCGCGCAGAATCTTCTTTTTTTGCACAAGTGGATCGCTTCTGTCTTATATATCTTTACATTTATATATATTGACTGTCCATCAAATTTGTAGGTGTAATAGTCAGGTGTCCATATGCTTTTGTCTCACTTGTGATGATTTATAGTATAGAAGACACACACACACACTTGGGTGTGTATGTGTGTTTATTCTAGTAAATATACATGATGCATATGTACACACACGCACAAACATTAATTAGCAAGTCATTAGTCAGCAATCAGAAGACGACTCTTAACAGCCACCCACACATGTCACACACAGTTAATAGCCCGGATGAACACAGTGCTTGGTCGCTCGCTCTCTCCCTCCCTCACGCACCATGAAAATATCAACAGCAATCAAAACACACGATCAGCAAACTGAAGGCTACCAGCAAAGACCCATATGACAATAGCACAATAAGCCCTTGCAGCCCAAAGCAGTCATCCAGAAAACAAATCTCAGCCGCCACAAACCGTCATCTCACTGACCGCCTCACTGATCAGAATAAACACCATGGCCAACGCATTAAATTATCAACAATCGTGACCACTTTTCAAATGATCTTTTTGTGTGATTTGAATGGATTTTTCTTTTGTCTCTGGAAATCAAGGTCAATATTACACAATCACACACACTCGCTGCCTCTTACACACAAATCTAAAGGGCCATGGTTTGAAGCTGAACAGCAAGGATGTGTCTGTCATCCAATATTTCATTTGGCCTGTTCAGTGTGTGTGTGTGTGTGTGCGTGTGTGTGCAGTGATCAGAGGGCATGCTGTAATGGTGCTGTATTTGGCTGACACACCATTGCACCCTTGAGACTGTCTCTGCTGCAGGATACGCTCACAAACCTAATTAAGGCCAGAGTTTAGATCCTGGTGAGAAAGAGAGAGAGAGAGAGAGAGAGAGACTCTTAAAACACAGGTCAAGGTTCCTAAACATAGTTCAGCGTCAGTCTGTGAGTGAAAACCTGCGGCACCTGGCCTGAAAGCCAGGCCAGCTTCTTAATGATGATGTGTTGTGCGGTCTGTCCGTGAGCCTGATAGTATATAGTATGTGTATCTGGGTATATAGGGAAGTGAGAAACTGACAATTGGGGTTAGTGCTCTCCCACGCAGCAAAAAAGTTCGATCTATCTACTCTGTCAACTCAATGTCAAATCGAAATGTAGTGTTTTATCAAAATACCTTCATTTGGCATGAGATATTAATCTAAAAGATATTTATTCTGTAAAAAGCTCACACAATTACAGCAGACCACGTATGCTTTGTTGTTGTTGTTGTTGTTGTTGTTTGGGGGGGCTTGTTAGTGTTCCTAAACTGATATTGGCCAGGTGGCAAACCATTGTCATCATTGTTGTTGTCATGACAATGGTTTGTCATGACACTTGGGGTCCCAAAGCAACATTATAGTTGGAGGGGTCCCCGATGCCACAGTCATAATACACTGTATGTCATAAAGAGAAAAAATTATAATTAATGGATGAAAGTCAAAATAAATGCAAAACAAACAATAATTAGCTGTATATGATAGAATCAGGTTAAACTAAACATTAAATTACTAATTTGCCCCATAAATAAAATTAACAGAATGGAAAATGCAAATTAAATAAATGGAAGAAAATGCAAATTAAATAAATTATAATGGGTGCTGAAGTGGTGTGTGTGTATGTGTGTGTGTGTGTGTGTGTGTGTGTATGTGTGTGGTTTCTGCCTAATTTTGTAAAGAAATAACACTAAAAGGGGTGTCCTAAGTAAATGCTTCATTCTTTCTGTTATGGACCAGAGACATCAGAGGAGGCAGATTGGTTGAGAGAAGAAAAGGACAGCTTATAATGTTGAACATGGCAGTTGTCTTAGAAGACGTCTCACGTCAATAAAAAGATCAGAAATGTCTTTGAGAAGTCAGCTTAGCTATCGGTTTTGTGATTTTAGGCCTCTTCTAATTCTAGTAGACATGAGCTTGGTCCTGCAGGTTTGTGTATAATTACCAGGGAGCATCAGCAAGTCAGAATAGACGGACTTATATGGACGTAATGTATAAACTTACCTATGTAAAGTCTTTACAGTGGTATGACTGGGATGTCGTTCCATGGCCAGGAGCAAGAGATAAGAACCAGGGTTCTGTTCATCTGTAATCACCCCTGCATGCCCCTTGGGCCTGAATAACTTGCAGTTTTTAAAAGGACAAAGAAATTCAAAGAAAAATCCAACTCCAAAGGTGAGGAACTAAAAGGAGCTTGGGTAAAGTAATATAACGAGGATCCAAATCCAGAATAGAGTCACTCAAACAGTACAAATTGCTTGTATTAGAATGCGCAAGTTCCAGTCCTGACCTCAACCCTGCTGAAATGCTGAGATGTGATCTGAATGAAGCCATTCGAGCAAGGCAAAATTATACACAAACTGAAGCAGTTTCGTCGAGAGCGATGGACCGAAATACACTCCAACAGCTGCACCAGACTGATCATTTGTTGTTCGTTGAACAAGACATGCAAAAGTCACTTTGAATATTTAATGTTTTACTGTATTATCAAAAGCCAATTACTCATGTCCCAATTCCTGCCCGCTATTATGGTCTCCCTACCCGCAAGCAGGGATGGTGAAGACCAGCACATGCATCCTTTGAGTCACATTAAGCACCACTGCTTTCTTGTAACTGTTCAAAGTCAATGAAAGGGTCAACAGACTATAGAGTATGGCATCTCTTTCTCGGGTAAAGAACACACACACACCTGGCCGTCCACATGATTAATCAGACCAGGCTCCATGGTCCAGTTCTGATGCTTATGTGTCCATTGTAGGCACTTTTGGCAGTGCACAGGGGTCAGCGTGGGTACTCTGACCGACCTGCGGCTTCGCAGCCTCATATGTCATAAACTGTGATACACTGTGTGTTCTGACACCTTTCTACCACAGCCAGCATTAACATTTTCAGCAACTTTTGCTACAGTAGCTCCTCTGTGGGTTCGGACCAAACAAGCCTTCATCTCCCTGTTTAATCAGTGAACCTATGACCCTGTCGCTGGTTCACGTGTTGTTCTTCCTTAGACCACTTTTGGTGGGTACTAACCCCTGTCCATCAGAATCACATTATGGTCAGAAGCACACAGCAGTCACTGGAGATGGAGATGCTCTCACCCAGATTTCTAGCAACATGGCTTATCAAAGTTTAGGTGTTTCCACTCGCACATTTTTATTTTTATTTTCCTGCTTCCAACATATCAACTTCAAGAATGGACTGTTCACTTGCTCACAAGATAATCATTGTTGACTTCATTTGTGATTTTGTAGATATACTGACCAAACAGATGAAATGTTTTCAGTAAAAGGGTGAATTCCTGGGTGAAATATCATTGTCTTGGCCTCTGATTTGTCCTGGTTGGTTTACTTGGCTCTAAACACCCTACAGGCTGCAGCATTAGCAGTGAGCAACACCAGCTTCCGGAGGAACTGACACTTGCGTAGATCAGCTTGAGGTCTCTTACGTCAAAGAATGGTGCACCTCATTAGAGCCAAGCTGGGTTTCTTATAGAAAACGGCATGCTGGGCTAGAAAGCCATTGATGAGAGGATAATGAGGAAATCACATCTTCATGAATTCCAGCAGATGACTGCTTTCAGTATGTGTGACACAACATAATGAATTGAGTCCTTGCTGGAATGAGGTGCGCGTGCTCTGCAGGCTGAGGCTGACACATGGCAGAGCTGGCGAGATTGGTGAAAATTAAAATTGCACGTAAATAAGAAAACACTCTTTAGTGGGAATATTGTTTGTCACTTAGCTGGCTGGGCTTGGGGAGGTACACCACTGATTGCTTGTGGTTTCTAAGTTTGTTTTCTGCTCCTTACTTCTTAACGCCAGAGAAACAGCACAAACTGTCAAGAGAAATTTTAAGAGGATTGATCAAATCAGCAAGTAACAAGAACCAGGCAAACCATACAGACAGCAGAGAAACAAATCATACTGCAATCCGTTTCCTGTTGGGAAATATTCAGTCTGCGACACTGCGACCCTGTTTAGGGGTAAAAATACTTCTCAGCCCCAACAATGAATCCTTGTTAAATTGTCCAACAAAGATAGACTAAGAAGGTATTTGTGCGTCAAGTTGGAAGGAACAGTGCACACAATTGTATCATTTGCATTGTGTTACTGGGGTTAGTGCTGGCGATTCTAAACCTTCTGATGTCTTTTCACAGGTGATTTGAAACGGTCAGTAGCAAGTCTGAGAAGTGTCGTTTTCCTGTTTTGGGAATCTAATTTACCAGTTTGCACTAAAACAAGCAATAAAGAGACTTCTGGTACCGTCACCATTTGCATTTTGGAGCTTAGACTGCTTAGTTCCTGTAACTTTCGCTCAAAATACTCAACAGGTATGGACCTAAAAGTCAATGTATAGTCAGCAAGTGGCAAAGCAATTTGTGATGAGGTCCACGTCTTTGTAGCAGCACTTTCTTGGGACCACATCAGAACCTCCAGGTTAAGTGTTCATGGCTCCAGTGTTGACTCAGGCTTTTGTTTTCTCATGCCTAAAGTACTGTAAAGCACCTGTCACGGGATTACCTAAAAGAAAACAGATTACAACTTGTACAAAATGCAGCAACTCTACAAGATCTGAGCACATCACCCCGTTTTAGCATGCCTACACTGCTTAAATCTTTCTTTTAGAGCTCATTTTAAAATGATTTTTAAATATTTAGAGCTTTAAATGGACAAACACCTTCATATATTTCAGAGTGTTTGACAGAATGTTCCAAACAGGTTTTTAAGATTTAGCACTACAAGATATCCAGATAATTATAAGTCTAATTCTCTTAGCATTAATAAAAAGCATCTGAAAACATACCTTTTTAGTATAATGGGCTTTAGTATAATTTGTATCTGCATTCCCTGTGAAGCGATTTGAGCTGCATTCGGATGTATGAATGACTCTATATAAAAATGTATTATTTTATTAATTTATTTATTTATTCGTATTATCATTATCATTTGCATAACTATACTTCGCCCACAGATGCATTTGTTTGTAGCAACTGATATGAGGTTGGAGAGGAGGAGCATAGCCATCATTAGTTGTATGTATTTTTGCTAATTATTGCAAATTATATACATTATTCCCATCTTGCGAAGGATGGTCTAGTGAAAGGTCATGTAACTGCGGGTGCTGTACCAGAGTATAAATGGTGTCTGGGCTGCAGTAGTGTAGATACACCGTGTGTCTCCGCAGTGCTCTTTTCAGGCTGTGTCAGTGTAAAGGTTTGCTTCTATGAAGCCTGAGAAAGGTGCATCAGCCTCAGTGGACGTGGATTGTGAGCAGTTCTCATATCTACCTCATGTTAAGCTTAGACAGATGAAAATAAATAACCACTTCAACTCTTAGAAGTAGCAGAGACACTTCCTAACAAAAATGTGTAGCTCAAGCAACTGCCCGGTTGCTATGGTTTCTTTCTTGGTTGATGTTGGGTGTTGCTATAGTACCCCAGGTGGTTGCTGCGGTGTATCTGGCGTTGCTAGATGGTCGCTATGATGGCGCACATCACTGATAGGTTAATATTCTTATCATGCTGATATAAGAAGGGCAAATCAAATTCACGTATAAAAGTTTGGCCGCCCCCAGTCTTGTTGACAAAATAAGTACACACAGTTTCAAGTTATTTGCTGTAAAAAAAAAAAAAAAAAAAATTTATTCCAAAAAGATGTGTTTAAAATGTGTTAAATTCAGTATAAGCAGTTACTGTGCATTAAAATGTGAAGAGGTTAGTTCTCTGGGTATGCACTCATTTTTACTTAGAAACATGAAGTTTCACCGGGGGCACCAAAACTTATGCATATGACTGTAAGTAGAAGAGAAAACAGCAAGAGAGACAGAGACAGAGAGAGACAGAGAGAGAGAAAGAGAGAGAGAGAGAGAGAGAGAGACACAGAGAGAGAGAGAGAACGTGAAAGTGAGAGAGAGAAAGATAATGTGAGAGAGAGAAAGAGGGAGAAAGAAAGAAAGTGTGTGTGAGAGAGAGAAAGATAATGAGAGAGAGAAAGAGGGAGAAAGAAAGAAAGTGTGAGAGAGAGAGAGTGTTAGAGAGTGTGTGAATGAAAGGCATAGAGAGAGAGCGAGAGAGCGAGAGAGAGAGCGAGAGAGAGAGTGAAAGTTACGACCAGTTAATTGCAATCAGTGAATGGTGTGTTCTGAAAGTGTGATGTGCTGAGGTAGTAAAATCAGAAGGTGCTGAATTGCTCTCCTGTCAACAAATCAAAAGAATCCCATTTGCATGGTGACCACACAACAGTGCACGCAAACATCACAAAAGTGAGAAGAATACTGAACACACATTTGTCTCTTAGCTTTAAGGAGGGAGGGCAGTGCGTCTCCATTTCCCATTTCTCTTGGATAATTGAGAGCAACATCAATGATGGAAGCCTGGGGACACAGCAAATCAGACATAAATCCTACATGTGCAAACACACACACACACACACACACACACACACACACACACACACACACACACCACCTCATCTCCACAACATATTGCCTTTGGGGGTACCTTTGGTGGTACTGACTGTGAAGTCATAATGAATGACGTTTTTTCAGGTGATTTAAGAATGTGGAAAGTGTCTCGCTTGAGACACAACAGTGTCTTAATGAGATTATTTCGTTCTTTTCTAAACAGACTTTCACTTTGTTCTGTGTTTCTTGCCATGCAGTACAACATTTATATAATATACATAAATGATCCTCATTTCTTCATATCTTTCCTCCAAAGTGGCAGATTTTCTTATATTTTAATGTAGAATAGTTCTTCAGGCTTCCTGAAGGAGTTTCAAAGAATGTTTTCTGTTGGTTAAGACACACAGTGACCTACGTATGAATCATTCAAGCAGAACAAAGAGCATCTAACTGAAGTCCTG
>JBBJLS010099758.1:0-20506 GCA_037577275.1 Bryconaethiops microstoma | reverse complement strand
GGGAGCTAGTGAAGTCTCCTTAGTAAAGGTGTGGTTTGTGTGGAGTTTGGAACATTGAAGACTAGCTGAAGTGGTTTTGTTACCTTCAGTGGAAGTGCAGTCAATAGAGAGTTGCAGTAGTCCAGTTTGGAGATGACCAGAGACTGGACGAGTATCTGCGTAGCTTTCGTGGTGAGAAAGGGTCAGATTCTTCTGATGTTGTAGACATAACACATGTGATTCAGAGTCTCCCTCAGAACGTAATTGATGAGAGCCTGAAATACAGCTGGTGCATTGGCAAAGACAAAGGGCATAACTCTATATTCATAATGGCCACTGAGGGTGGCGAAGGCAGCTTTCCACTCATCCCATTCATAAATACAGACTGGAATGTAAGCACTTTTGAGATCTACTTTAGTAAAGAAGGAGACTTGCTGGAGTCTTTCAGAAGGCGTAAGGGGATACTTTACGTGAGGGAAAGGGGATACTTGTTTTTTTTATAGTTATTTCATTTAGAACCCTATAGTCTATACATGGTTAGAGATCCCCATCTTTTTTACTAATTCTCGAGGTATGGTGGAATCAGGTAAATTGTGCAGTCTTACACCTGGTCTGGGGGCAAACGTGAGGCCTTGTCTTTGCTGAACATCCCTATTAAGTCGGTGGTATGATGCCAGGAGCTGGGGACCCGAATTCAACCTGGGTCTGTGCAGTGTGAACATGGGGCATTACCTGGAGTACTAGAACCAGTTAGGTCCTGTCCCTCGCTCTCAGATATGCAGTGTGGGGAGGACGACTTCATCTGTAACTCTGATAGTGTCCAGAGGGAGAAGCAGACCTAGGCATACAGAAATGGTGCACCAGGTGATCATCACATTCCTCACTCCACTGGCTAAAACACCTTTTTCTAGTCGATGAGGGGATTATAATGGCAAAGCCAGGGGTACCACAATAAATCTGCTTCTCAGCTGAGTCAAGCAGAAAGCACAGCTTCACAGAATGGCCTGACAACCAGAGACATAAAGTCTAGAAATCGAGGAGAATGATGTACACAAAGGGAGTCTGAGCTCATGACTGAGCGAGGAGTGTGGAGAGAGGGAGGGATTAAAAACTGACAATAAGGTTGGTAATAAAAACAGGTGAGTACAGATGGGGAAATGAAGGGACAAGAGGAAATGCCTCCCCAAGGCAGTGGCACAGGGTAGTACTACCTGGGATGTCACAATAACATTTAGATTGAATAAAATTATATACTGAAGGTACACTGAAAAAAGCTAATTAAATGTCATCAATGTAGGTTGTTACATCATGGCAAACTGAAAGTAATTGTGTACACTTTGGAAAAACCAAGTCATGAACCACTTTTTTTCAGAGCAGAGAAAGCTTATGGTCAATGAATGTCAGGTGAGAGCACCTCACGCTGTAACTTTGTAAATATTGTCTGCAAGGTCATTAAGGAGGGGAATGGGTCAGTGCAGACGCAAGTCACTGTCTCTGGTGGAAAGGGATGGGGAGCTGGGGAGGAATTGTCCCGCTATTGAAAAGCTAAAATTGAAACGCCAGATGGCCCTTCATAAATCGATTGGGTACCCCTATGAGAAGATCCACTCATGATAACACAGAGAACAAACTCAAGCACTTCTCTGACTCACTAAATATAATTTTCTCAGTGAACTAGGAAAACAAAAACACCAGTTTTTGCTGCAGGTGGAAATTCTGCCATGTTTGAGCTGCTAATAAGGAATGAATGCATAATCTATTATTATGACATGACCATATAATACACCATTTGCATACAAGGTTTAGCTCCAAAACACTCTTATGTACATTACTTTTTTATGACATCATTGTTGGGAGAAGGGTTTGCATACAGTGCCCTCCACAATTACTGGTCCCTTATTTAATGAGTGAAAAAAGCTGGTGAAATCCCCCCTTAATATTTTTCAAATGTTATCTTTACTCCGCAAAGAATGAAAAAACATTTAAAAGTCACAGGTGATCACAAAATCATTTTACTCCATGTGTGTCATAATACTGGCACCCCCATATAGTATAGTAAGATGCTACTAAATGTCTTTTTTGGAGAGTTTTTGCTTCCATGGCCATCCTCCTCACTGTGTCTGCTGACAAATAGCCTTATGTTCTTTTCCAGGCTAGTTCACTATGGTTTTGACTTTCTTAAACTGCTTTACTGTTGATTTTAAGTCAACCAGGTATTTCCATCTATCCTTTCTCTGATTTGTGTAAGTCAACAAGCTTTTGTCTTATTGCAATCTAATGCTCTTGAACCTTTGCTGTAGTGATGAAAAGTTAAGGCATTTGGGTCCTGTGTCACATCTTTTTTTTAGCCCAGTGAAACAAGAACTTTAACAGGCCAACTTAAAAGTAAACATGTTGAGATACACTTAATTTACAATCTCTTAATTCAAATTTCTTAGGGTGTTTTTCCACTAAAGATATATTATTTTGACATAATTTATTTAAAATAGTTTGATATAATGTAAATATATTATTTATTTTGAATAATATATTATTCATTATATTGATATATTAAGATAACTGATAACGTGATTTTTTTTATAGTTCTGCAGGGCACTGTATACAAGAAATATACAACTTGGGGTTAAGGGTCTTGCTCAGGAACCCAGTGGTGGTGTGCTGAAGGTATAAAGTATAAATAAATGTAAAGAATTCTAGAACACAAATACCCTGCAAATATTGCATCACTGTAATCACATCTTTATTTGCCAAAGCCATTTAAACACTTTTCCGCACTGTTGTAAAAATGATTGGATATGTGGGACAGACTCAAAAACAACATTGTAAGTAAAAGAAACCCATTGCACCTTAAATATGAGGCCATGCACACACCCATCATGTTTACTCTTTAATCTCCCACTTTCCCATGAGTGTTTGGTAGGTTAATGGGCGTTATTTATTTTTTATTTCTTGTGAATATTTCCCAGTCTGTGTAAGAAAGCAGCTTATTTCCATCAGATTTATCGACACGGAAAGATCCGTAGAGACACTAAACAAGCAAGCATGCTTTTCTTGTTGGCATGAAACACAAAAGCATTCAGCAATAGTAATAATGTACTCCCCATATTTTCATATGCTGTGCTAAAACAATAAGGCTGGAGTTCAATATTTTCAGAAATTAACAAAAGAAACCAAGTTCAATTCATATTACCATTTTACCATGAAGCACTATCATTTGGCATATGTCATTTACCAAAAGGTACGTGCACACTTGAATATCCCACCTATGTCAGCTTGCTGGACATCCATACCAAAACCGAGTACATTGATAAGAAGTTGCCCCCCATGCCCTTTGCTGTTTGAACAGACTTTCCACAGGAATTTGGAGTGTTTCTCTGGGAATGTGTCAATCAAAAGAACATTTGTGAGGTCAGGCACTGAGGTTGGACAAGAAACCCTGGCTTGCGATTGATGTTCCAATTCATCCCAAAGGTGTTCAGTTGGGTTAAGGTCAGGGTTCTGTAGTTCTTCCACACCAAACTCATCAAACCATGTCTTTATGGACCTTGCATTGTGCATAGCGGCACAGCCATTCTGGAACATTAAAGAACCTTACACAAACTGTTGCCACAAAGTTGGAGTAGTAGGCTATAATATTAACATTACCCTTTACCTATCCCAGTCCTCCTAAAAAGCCACAGACCATTATCACTATCCCATTTAATTTACTTTTTGACACTATATAAACTTAAGTTTTTTTAATGCTCTGTAGTGAGTGATGCAATAGAGCATAGATGTTTATGCACTACATGCTTCATCACTAGGCAGCCCCGCTCTGAGAGTCTGCATGGTCTGCCGCCTCATGGTTGAGTTGTTATTGCTCCTAGACGGTTCCATTTCAGAATAATAGCCTTAAAGTTGACTGTTAAGAAACTGCACAAAAAAATAAATGTGTTGTGCATTTATGGCATTGCCATGTGTAAAGTCACTGAATTCTTTAGTACAATCCATTCTACCTCCAGGGTCCACATACACACATGGTTATGTGCTTTATACTTTATTTTACACACCTCTTAGAAATGGCTATGGCTGTAATATCTGAACTTAACAATTCAGAGGGGTGTCCACATATTCTCGGACATGTAGTGCACATACACCAGTACACACCTCTCTTTTTGGAAGCTTTGACTCAAAGTTCATTAAAACCTTAATCTGCATCAAAAGAGCCGTTTCATTTTCAATGCTGACTTGCTGGTATGTCAGTAATCAAATTCACTCTGCACTCTTTAGTTCCCAACTGCTGATCACAAGAAAACTGTACAGGTACATTTTTGTACAGGTACATATTGTAAATGTACCCACAAAGATACAACAAAGGTTATAAGGTCCAGTTGTGTACCCTATATACAAGATCACGCACTATCATTTTCCCAGAAGAAAAGGTGTAAATTTTTTAATAGAACAGCATTTTTAAATAGAAGAATAAATAATGCTTTGACTTAAGACAGGGAAGACAGAGCTAAAACCTAAGTAACTGCAACAGAATATAATGTTTTCTAACTAAAGGTACTGAAGACCCTTTGGGGTACCACCCCAGTGACAGTTCTAAGAATGTAATATACCTCCTACTATCACTACCGTGTCTTAATGTCAGAGACTTAATTTGGTAAACACAAACAGTACTATGTTTAAGGTTCCATACATTGGAACTGAAGATCTCTGCTCTATGCTACAAATCGTTGAGTATTTTCCTTATTTTAAACAACTCTTTCACTATGTCAGCAATCAGTGCACCCATATGTATCGTACTGTGCTGCTGTTGTCGTCTGTATTAAATGTGCACAAACAGATGATCAAATTTGCACTACAACAGAGGCACAATTATGCTAAGGCACCAAACTAGTAGCATTTTTCTGCACATGAATTACCCGGAGTGTTTATGGAAAGGCAGCTTGTTACTGGTCTATGAATGCACTTATAGCAAACATGCTATGGTTAGTTTTGTGACTGCTGAAATCTTTTTGCTTTTAGATAACTTCTTATCAACTAGCATATTATAAACTATATACAAGTATATAGAGTATATATAGTCATATGCTAAAGTTTAAACATCTACAGCTATTTTACAGGATGATTCTATAATTGAAAATAGGCTGAACATCCGATAGAGGGAACATACTTAAATATTACATTTTTCTACAAAGTTAGTATCCATCCATTATTTGAAACACTTACCCTTAACCAGGGTCATGAGGGGCCAGAGTCTATCCCAGTGGTCATAGGGAAAGGCAGAGAAACACCCCAGACAGGTTGCCAGGTTTCACTCACATCTAGTGGCAATTTAGCATCTCCAGCTTAACTGACATGCAAATCCATAAGACTTACATTAAATCAAAATGTTTGTTTAAAAAAAAAAAAAAAAAAAAAGAGTAAACTGTTTACTTGTGACAACAATAACAATAAAGGCCAAGAGCAACTGTTAACGAAACAAAATGCAATTTACAGTGAAGGCATATTAATACATTCTGAAGAACAAAATAAACAGAAATGCACATTTGATAACAGAAACAGTACAGAAAAGGTAAACTGATTTGGATTACAACAGTTTAGCAAATGTGTAGTTTTAGCTGCAACAGCGAATTAATGGCCAAGGGTTCCTACACCTTCTTGAATATCAAATTAAAGGACTTCCAGGCCCAACTTCCTCAAATTCAAGGACTCATTATAAGCATGGATTGAGGTTAATAATTTTTGTATCACTGTTCTCTTAATGTTAGCTTTCTCACTTGCTTGCCGCTGTTTAACCTGCATCATTCAGTTTCAGTCACTCATGCATGCATGAGAAAGTCGAGGCAGGTGGTGCATTAAACAAGAACACACAGACGGCAGGAGGCACATATGCAGACAGCAGGACTTGAAGTTAAAAAAAATCAAATTAGATTTTTATTATAATTTCTATTATTGCACAAAATATATAAATTCAAGCTTTTTCAAAGTCTATGTATGCCTATTTTAACCTGTTTTGAAAATTATATTTTCAAAAAGGCCTTGATTTGTTTTTCTCAAATTGACAAACTTTCAAGGGCCCGTAAGATCCATGATCACTGTTATTCTGTCTGATGCACAGTCAAAGGATTGGCTCACTTTCATTCCAGCTTACGACTGCATCTGCCCACCTGGAAAACATGCAACAAAAAAAAAGATTATAATACTGAAACTGCCCTAAGTAACATATTTTTCACGTTCTCGATCAATGAATGGCCAGTGACACTATATCTCAGGTGGCAATTACAGTACCCCTAAAATCCACTAGGAATAGTTTGAGAAAAAAAATGAAAAACTGTGTGTATTTAGGAAACTGATTTGGATGACTATTGAGGTGTGGTGTTTGTTAGGAACACTAGTCTCATAGTTCCAGTGCTAGAGCAAATCTGGACACCAAACATGTTGTGGGTGATCGGCTTCAACTGGAAGAAACTGTGTAAATTCGATTTTCCCCCCAAACAGTTCCTTTAAGTAACAGACATTATTCATCAAGCAGTAAACCTCAGTAGGAGGATTCCAACACCTATTTCAAAGCCTTCTCAGAAAAGCAGAGGCTGATATTACTGAAAGGGAGGTCCACAGTGCCAATGAATACCCTTGATTTCAGAAAAACTTTGGATGAGGCATCTACTTTCGGACGTGTAGCAAACCAAGGGACTCATGGCAGCTTGCACGGTTCCGTGAATCGCAGTGATTCCAGATAGGTAACAATAATAACAACAATAATAATAACAATAATAATGTTACATTTCTATATCGGCTTCACAATCCCATGGACATTTCAGAAAGAATACAAAAATGTTTAAATCACAAATATGTTTAACGCTCCTCTTACTGTACTCATAACACATAAAAAGAGATATTCTTTAGCCATTCACTTATCTCCAAGTCTAAACTTACCAAATCTAAAGCTACCAAAATACACTGACAAACTAAATAAGATGATAACTGATGGTGTTATCACTTGTGGTACTGATTAATGTAAGTAAATGATACAACTAAACTGACTGACAGTTTACCTGGTCCTAATACAGAGCTCTAATGGGGGTATGAGGTCCATGTCCACATCTTCAGAGTCAAGGGTCTTTACAGAAGAACCTGGATCTGAACAAACACAAACATTACAATATGTAGAAATATAATTCCAAAAAAGTATTTTGTTCATAGCTCTACCCAAAATATAGAATTCAGTCTATAGTGACAGCTTCCTTGAGAAGTCTAAATTATACTCCTCTCCATTTGAAAATAGTATAATTTACTCTTTTGATTTTTTTGTTGTTCAAACTGTACAAGACATCTTCTCTTGATGATGTTAAAACCTAAGAGCAGTCTTGTGAAATCCCAAATGAAATTAAACTGCATTAGTTTCTTGTATGTCAACCCCCTAGAGGGGGTTGACATACAAGAAACTAATGCAGTTTAATGCACTACTTAGTTGGTCTCTAAGTAGTGTAATAAAGGATACATTTTATAGCTACTCTTTAGAAATAGTAGCTATAAAATGTATCCTTTATTACACTACTTAGAGACCATTTTTTTCTAAATATTCCTTCAATATTATGTGGTGTCCTAGCTCTAACACAGCTATTTCACCTCATTACTCAATCAAATCTTTAAGACCTGAGCCTGTTTAAGATCTGAGAATATTAAAATAGTGTGCCAGCCTGGAGGCAGATCTGCTGCAGATGGTGGTCTGGTAGTTAGGGAGTTGCCCCTGTGATCAGATGGTCATGGGTTCAAATCCCAGGACTGCTAGTGGCACCCCTGAGCAAGGTACTGTCCTCACACACTGCTCCCTGGGCGCACCCCTGTGGCAGCCCACAGCTTAATTTGGTAAATGAGTTAAATGCAGAGAAATAATTTCACATTGCTCACACAGTGTGTGAGGTCTTATTTGGCATGATTTTGAGGTCTGGTTTGGTTTCTTGGTCACAATTCAAGATGAAGTAGTGTGCAAGAGAACTGTTATTTTACCAGGCTGAATATCCAAGATCGTATATTTAATCCTTTTGTAGCAAGAACAAAAATGAATGCAAATCTATACCAGCTGTGATCTGGGCAGATGTACAGGAAATTGGCCAAATGCAAGCTGCACACACAATAATACAAACTAATGGCAAGATAGATCAGAAAGACTGACTTCTCTAAAGATGGATTTATCCTTGTAACAAAAACCTATATACTGTTGCATTACCATTAGGTAGGAATAACTGTGATAATATCCATAAAAGTTTCTGAACTCCACAGGTTCTGTCTGGGCTACTTGATTTTATTTGTTTTGTTATATCTGTGATATGACAAGCTACAAGCTACGAGAGGTCATGGGTTACTGTGATATTGCACAAAGCAACAGTCCCTGAAATATAGCCAGTGAATTACTGCTTTTACAAAATGGAGAAATCACGATACACCGAAACATAATATAACTTATTTACTTGATATGTTCATTTGTTCATTCATAAATTTTCTGTAACTGCTCGCGGGCACCCGGAGCCTATCCCACAGTCAATGGGCACAAGGCAGGGCCTTACCCTGGGTGGGGCAGAATTAATATGTGTTTTCAGTATTTTATAATGGCTTTAAATGTGTTTATTTATCAAATGTGCCTCAGTTTTGTATTCTGAACTGGATATATTACAAAATCATACACTCATGTGCACATGCATACATGCACTTATATGCACTGCTGGGAATAAGACCAAACCAAACTCACAGACTGTTAATCTGATTGGTTCTTCCTGGTTGGCAAGACCATCGTAGTAATACAGGTCAAACTCTCTGGTGCTCCACGGGCTGGACGTCACGTCGTCACACAGTGAGAACAGCACACTGAAATGGCTTTCACTGCACACCACCCATAGTGGAAACTTGGGTGTCTTCAGGTATGAGCCCACCTTGGGAAAAGCAGAAAAATTGCGCTTAACATGCTGCTTTTGTTTGATACACATGCTTGAAATAGACCATACAACATTTAACAGTGGTAGAGATTTTTCATACCTTGCATATATTGTAATGCTCAAACAAAGAGAGTAGCCCAATACTGCAGCGCTGTTTGATCCCTTTCAGAAGAATGAAGTTACCATTTCCAGAATCCAGCTTCATTTCATCATTGAAGACGTTTGAAACTGCCTGCCCACAAAGCAACAGGTTTACCAATTCCTTCAAAAAAAACAAAAAAAACAAACAAATGAGAATTAGGAAATACTGACAGCTTAGAAAACATCCTTTTCACAGAGATGAACCATATTCTCAGATGGACAAAAATTACTTAGACCCCATTTACATCTGTATAATCCATTTTGAATTTCAAGAACATACCTGCATACGGCTTATCCACATGAAATGCAGGTGTAAACCCAAGCTGACACAATCAAACCAGATTTACATCGAAATCCATACCACATTCAAATACCAAAACTCCTCCCAACACTGTGATGACACCTGTCCCTTGCCCTGCTCCCCCCACTTAATAGAAACATTAAGCTTGATTCCGCTCCAAAGCTAGTCAAAGTAAAGCCAGTTTGGTTAATCTTCACCAGATAACAAAAGATTTTTTGTAATGCATATGGTTTATGAACGCAATGACTAATACGAGAGGCCTAAACATCAGTGTCAGCAAATGTAAAAACATGAATGACGACATGCAAAATTGTGATTTTGATTAAAATAAGGGAAAAAAGGGAAGTAACAAATACCATTGGCTGATTGATATGAGCTGATTTTTCAGTATATTTTATGCCACGTAACAATCTGAATAACAATCTAACTAAAAAGAGGGGCATTTTATTAAATGGAGTTTTGGAAACTCGAAACTGAAATTGTCTTCCAAACACTGATCAATCTAAACAGTCATCTTCTTGTAAACATCAGCGTAAGCAAATGTAAGGACATAAAGATCGGTATTCAAAAATGTGATTTTCAAGGCAGTAACCTTGAAAATCATTTGAAAAAATAGTCTCTTTGACTCTGATTCACTGACAGCAAAATCTGTCTTCCAAACAGATTATATCAAGTCTTGAGCTACACTGTCATTAGGTTGAAATGACAATAAAAACCCACTTGACTTGATCTATTTAGAGTGGTACCAACACTGATATCTTTATTTTGATAAAGATTCCTGAACAATACTTTATTCCACACTTTCATATTCATGTGGCTTAAACCAGGAATGAGAGTGAGGTCAACAATCCACAATTTTGAGACAAGCATGACATAATTGGGTGACTGCTTGTGGTACTTTTTTGGTACTGAATGACATGGAAATTTTTTACAATTCAAATAATTCAAATGATCATACCAACATGGTGAATGGTAATATCTTGTAATACCAGCAGCCCTCACCTTTCAGGCTTCGACAATAATGATTACCAATCAAAATAGTTGTATTTAAAACTTCCTCAGTGATTACATTTGTTGATTTCCAAAGTGAAAAAAATAGAGCACAGTTTCTATTTATTTAAAAAAACGAGTTTCAATATTTATACCAAGAAAGACACTTCCGATAGTTTTGTAGATGAAAATTAGCAAATGGCAATTTTATGTCAATTAGCCTTTTGGTTTCTTACTTAATTAAAAATCAAACAGCAGAAAATTTCAAGATGTTCTTGAACTTTATGTCACAACAGTTTTTTTGGAATGGTGAGTGTCCTCTAATAGAGATGCTGTGTTGGGGTTATAGCAGTTCTGAGAAGGACCAAAGCACCTAAGATTCATAAGTTAACCTGTGTGCAGTAGCCGTGCGCACCGATGAGAGTGGAGGTGGGTACATCCATGTCTCCTCTCACCCTGCAACACACAAGGAGAAAGGAATTACTCAACTGCCTTGAACCAAAAATGGGCCTATTGGAAGTGTTAGAATTTGTTTGAAATTAATGGAGCATTACATCCTAATCGTTCTGGAGAGGATGGCGGAGACAATGAGCAGGACGCAGCCATAGGGACCTGACTCGAACTGAACAGAGCAAAAAATAAACAATGACCCAGCTGTAATACTCAGCTCAGGAAACAGGAAACAGACAGAACACAGCATAATTACTGACTCTCTTTCTCAATGAACAGAACACATGATGCTAATGTTGGGAGTATGCGGACTTGGAACATGTACTGTATTGTAAAAGACACGTCACTCAGGCTTTAGATGAATGAAACTCACCAGACGACTTTCCATCGCAGGCTTACCTGTTGAATGTATTGTTCTAGCAGCAGTTTTAGGTCATCTAAACTCCCAACACTGACGCAAGTAATCTGCAGAGACAAGAAAGCTACTACTTTAGCTTTTACACATATAAGTTATTGTGCACAATATGGACCAAATATTTGCCTTTACATTACGCCTGTGATGCCATAACACAGAACACTTTATATGGATACGCTGGGCTTCTATTTAATGACCAAAAAATGATTTTTGTTTGTCGGATCAAGTAAAAGTTTTGACACACATACACACAGACATTGCAAGACCCTCAAAGGTGAATAGCACGATAATGATTACCAAATGATACACAGACATATGCAAAAGAAAACGTCTGCACATTCAATTTTCATATTTAGTTGACTGTATAAGTAAAAATAATCTTCTGAGGAGAACCAACACAAATTTGGCATTTCTGCAACATTTAGTTCACAATATATATGTATTTGCTGAGTTTAAAGTACTGGGAAATAATTAAACATAAAATGTGCTAAAACTTTTGCACAGGCTGCATTTTATGTTTTGTTTTCTTTCTCTACTGTTACATTCTGCAAACAAACAGCAACTGTGCAGAAATGTATTCCCTGTAGAGGAGGGGGACGTCTTTTCACTTAGAACATGAATGAAGCCTACACAGATTTTGTGAAACAGACATGAGGCAATCCAATAGGGCTGAATGGTTTTGAGGCATTTTAAGAAAATTCTTATTATTCAGGTTTTATCTCAAAAGAAATATATTTAACATGTTAAATTAATTAATCAATTAACTGTCAAACTACATTTTCTGATTTTAAGCTTAAATGAAAGCTTAACTCTACCTACATTTGGCACAATCAGGCTTCACATCACTGAAAGGCTGAAAATCCAAATTTGTCTATTTCCTTTGTACCACTAACATTCACATAAATGGTGCATGTTATGTGAAACATCAGTTGCCATGCACCACTGTGCAGAGAAAGGTTTTATTTAATATCATGTTTTAGTTTCCCTTCCACGTATCATCAACTGAAACATTACACTAGCTCAGACTCACTCAGAAATACGTCACTGTGTGTAAGAAAAATTTATTATGAGTCACATTTTATTAAAATAGAGAAAATAACAGGCCCTGTCATTCATGGCGTATTAAAGGTCTGATTTTACTTAAAATGTCCCGTTATGCTGCCATAAACCCTAGACCCTCTGGGGCCCACAGTAACTTTGTTCTGTTATTGGCTTGATTTAGACACCAGAAAACTTGACTGTTCCAAACTGGAGTCAATTGGTCTCTGGGCACTGATGTCATAACAAGACATCGTTTTCTAGACAAGCAGTTTATGGTGATAATGTCTAATACATGAATACACTATGAGTTTTGTGAACCTAGTGCTTTTTCTCACTTTAAGGGCAAAAAGCAGCTTTAATTAGATCTAATAACTAATTCTACTAGAGAATTTGTATTTTTTTTTTACCATCTCCAAGATCCCATCGGATCTGTAGTGGCCCACTGGTGTGAAAAGATTTCTGCCTGAGTTTCTGTAGAGAGACCATATAAAGGTAAGGAGCTGAAACCATACAACACTACAGTCTCTTAATAAATAATTCATGTGTTTACACGGCAACAGTGGCTTTCTTCCTGTCTCCGGCTCTCCACAGAATTTCTGCCACGGCTTCGTTCAGGCACTTTGTCCTTAGAGCATCTGAAACCTGCAGCCTCCTGGTGAATTATAATAACATTTGGTTTAAAACATATCCTCTAGTGACGGCTATCAGTTGCTGAGATTAAATTTTACAGACTGAAAATATACCTTAGCCATAATCACTGGCCAGTTTATGAGTACCAATCCAATCAAATCCAAACAACAGTGAAATAACCCGAAGCTGCAGATGTAGGAAATTTCATCTAAATGACGCAAGAAGATCAAAATAACATGAAAAAGGAAGATGATTGATGCTTGACAGTGCTTACTCAGACGCAGAGTCACTGCTGGTTCTTTCAAATAGAAGTTTCTGGAGAACAGTGGCCTGGACAGCAGCAAGCACACCACACGGCCCTCCCTGGTTAAAAAGCACATTAGCTTGCGTACATATCATGGCACGCTTTGTTTCCAGTCCTGTCTTTTTACTAATACACAACTGTTAATAATCTTTTACCGTTCAAACTTGTTTACTTCAATTGTGTTATCTAAAATGCCCATATCCAGCATCAACCTCTTTTATCAACAAAAAAAAAAAGATTTTTACATGATATGGGCCCTTTAACGTGTTAAACATTAATGGACACAGGTTATCATTTATCCATGAAAAATACGACTAAATGCTATCTGCACTAGCTCGTATTAGACTACAAGAAGCAACCAGAACCCTTGGTCTCACTTTTACTGCTTTGTTCTAATTAGACATTCTTTAAGGGGCAGTTAATACCTTCTTCTGCACAATCCCATATCTCAGACCTGGTGTTTCTGAAAAGGTGAAACTCTGGCGTTTCCACTCCTCGCTGAAACACATGAGGGGAGAGCCAAAAATGATTTCCTTCAGGGCCTAGAATAAATCATTAGGTAATGATATTAAGGAACAGCACATGACAAAAACGAATTATAAAAACCTAAATGAACGTATTCCAAACTGCTAATGCTTCTAGTAACTCATAGTCAATAGCTTTAATTCCTTGGGAGTTCACCATATTAGCAAACTCTTTTCAATTATGCCGTTCTTACAGAAGCTGTTTGTTGATCCATGGGATGTTTGCTCATATTGGGAGGAGGTAAAGAGGTGACTGGTACAGCAGAATGATGACACAAGTCCTCATCATCATCTAGGTCATCTGCATAGCAAAACAAATCAACGTGATCAGACATGTTCATTAGAATGAAACAGCAGAATCTAATGCACACTACATTCATGGAAGCAACTAGTTCCAAGTAAGCTTAACAAGTTTTCTGTTTGGGACTACAATGTGAATTTTTTGTCAACCTTTGATACTCTAAATATGGACCACATCACTAAAAAGCACAATATCAAAGGCAATATTACAGATGTTATTCTGTCCAGTTGGATATGGACCATGGTATGAATTGCAGTCTGTGGGACATTATAGAAGCACTACCAAGAACCATTCCCGCCATGTGGAGACCATCCAGACTTGGACTGCACTCTGATTTGTTTCTGTGGAGGAAACGGCAAAATCGTATAATCAAGGAATTGGGTTATCACAGCTTAAAACATGCACAAGTACATACAAGTCACGACTTCATGTCCCAGGCAATAAAAATTGCAGTCTTCATTGATCATTGCTGAGTCTAAAAAGATGGAATAAGCATCCTGTGCCAGTTTCAGGCATAAAACAGACACATTCTGCCCGCATGTAATGTAAGAAACTAAAAGCACAGTTTATGGGCCATGTGTCCAGAAAAACAAATGTTTCTCTGTCTCATTCATATGCATTTGAGTGACAATGTGGGAAAACCATGCAGAAAATGGGCAGGGACATTGTTAGTGTGGCTTACTATATTCTTTGCTCAAATCAAAGGGCAAAAATTTACAGTGACTCCTTGTATGTGTTGTCGGGACACTTTCTTTACTGCTAGCACCAGACACAGTGGCTAGATGAAGGCACAAACTGGGAACATGTGTAGAAAGAATATTTACAAGCTGTTTTTAGGAGTGGCGTTAAACCCATGTAGAATATTTGGGGCAGAAATATTTGAATTTTATGAATTATAATCTGCTATCTCTTCGATATTGCACGTTTTCTCATTTGTCTCAGGCCTGAACTGAAACTGTTTGAGCTTGCAGTTAGTAGGCAGTCCTGCAGACTTAGTAAATAATTCATTTAATATCAGGGCACACCTGTGCTTATAGGTATCACATCTGTTTATGTAAACTGATACAAACTTACCTGTGAAGTTTGACTCTCTGCAGTCCATCATGTCCGTTGCTGTCAACACCTTCTCTGTGTGATGTGACGGACACATTGCTATCTCTCTCAAAAGGGCTAATTCCATCTGGTTTGGTTTGTCTAGCATCCACATGGGTGCTTTGGCTCATCCAGTGCATTCCATCTGAAACACCTTCGGGTTTAGTTAAACATAAAGACCCTGCTGTCTTTCGTGCGGAACGTCTCCTACTGTTTTCCTACAAAAAGTAATCATAGTCAACAAAACTTTTCATGAAAGAGCCAAGTGAACCATAAAAACAGTCACTCCCTTTAAACCGTAAAGTTACTCCCTTTAAATTCTCATACTTATTACATCCTAAGGCTTATAATTTAATAACTACATTGACAATGCAAATTGCCTTATATACTTAGAGAACAATGGCTCTTTTATAGAACCAAAAAATCTTCTTTTACTGTAATTACAACCAATTCATATTTGTGGTACTTAGAACCCTCTTCAAAAGGATAATTTAGAGAACTGTATACGCTTTATGGCCAAAAGTGGACATCTAAGCATCACACCTATATAAAGTTGTTGGATGTCCCTTCCAAAACCAAGTACTTTAATACAGGGTAAACCCCCCCCTGTGAGAATTTGAGCATATTCAATCAAAAGAACATTTGTGAGGTCAGGCACAGATGTTAGATAAGAAACCCAGGCTTGCAGTTGATGTTCCCAGTTAATCATCCCAATGATGTTTATTTGGGTTGATGTCAGGACTCTGGAGCTCCTCCACAACAACTGCTTGCCATCACACATAGAAATTTTATGATCCAACATCGCTTCCAGAGCCAGTTTGGAATTCTTTTTGAGAGTGACGCGAGAGAGGATAGACAATTTTATGCACTACACATTTTAACAATCAGCAGCCCTGCTATGTGAGTTTAATATGCCACATTGTGGCCAAACTGTTTTTGCTCTTAGATGCTTCCATTTCACCATAATAGAACTTACTGTTAGCTGGGACAGGTCTAGCAGGTCACAAATTTCACAAACTGTGGCATTTTGCTTTTTAGTATGATCCATTCTAGTGCCAGCGTTTGTCTATGAAGACTGTATGGCTTGATTTTATACAACTGTTAGCAACTGGTGTCGCTGAAACTCCTGAACTCAATAATTAGGAAAGGTGTCCACAGACTTTTGGTCATATAGTGCATATCAGATATTCCATCTCAGAAAAGAACCATTTAACCAAGCAAATAATTACTTATGCATTCAAATGACTCTATATATTGACTGCCTTCATTTAATAAAGAACCACTTTTTAGAGGCATAAACAACAACAGGGCCAGCAAACAAGTTATAACACTGCCTTGAATTACAGCTTATAACTTATAACTTTTTTGCGAAAAAGGCACACTAGAAACTATAATAATTACTGTACACTGAATACTAATTTCCACAGTATTATATTACAAATATGAATAAGCAGTTATGAATTAAACAATTAATATTTTACTGCTGTTCTAACATAAAGATACATAAAGGTACCTGGGAGGAGGTAGTGATGGGGCCAGCCATAATGCCTTTCCTCATTCTGCTGCTCCTGCTCCCCTGGCCAGCCATATCATTGTTTTTCTTATCAGAACCTAACCCTACTTTAGTTGACGTAAAAAGAACATCCAGGCTGGAGGATGTCAGCAATCTTTTTCTCTCGCTCTCTGGTGAAGGATTCTCTGCTACAGGGTGGGACACAGCACTGCTGCTCTCGGACAAACTGCAAAAAAATTACAGAAACATTCAGAACGGAGTTCAGGACAGCGTTAAAGGGTTATACGTAGTAGTAAAAAAGGTTGGTATCAATAGTATACCCAGATACCATTTCTGGTAGCATAAAAAACATTAATCTAAAAGCTTATTTGAAACAGAGGTTCTTAAACTTTTTTCAGGTGGAGACTCTTCCAGCATGAACAAAATCATGAACTTTCACACTTCAAATCTTCACACTTTAGACACATTAGGCAACTATGTAGCTGAGGTTATTAAGTTAGATTAGTCGGATGATTTTATACTGAAATTAAGGGTTACAGAAGCATACTGTGAATACTATCTACAGTTAAAGTATTCACAGTATGCTCCTATAACCCCTAATTTCAGTACAAAATGCTCCTATAACCCCTAATTTCACTACTGGCCAGCTGTAGGTTTCATTGTAAAGAAAAAATAAGTAGTCTGTTTTGGTGTAGCACAGACTTGTAAAAAGCTCAGATAATGAAAAAATGTAATGAAAATTACAGAAATATAATTTTTTGTTTTATTAGGGTATTATTGGTTTTGTTTTATTAGGGTATTATTTCTGTATAACAGGCCCATACCTATGTCATGTTGCATTTAAAAAAATGATAAAATCAGGGACCTCCTGATCTATCATTAACCACCATGTTAAGCAAGAGTGAGAGGTTAATATACCTAATATACCTTTTACTTTAATTTTCTAATTACCTCAGATGTAATCAGTCAGTCAAGCTATGTTTGGTTGTAGGGTTCTGCTACACATTGACATTATGTTAATTTTTATAGGTCAAAGCAAGTCATACCGTCTTCTAATCAACATATTTGAGTCTGCACCACCTTAGTGAAGAGCTGGATGCAGTTTGAGAAATGAGGATGCATTTACATAAACAATCTGGGTTACCATTGAATTCTAGTGTTTGTTAGAAACCTCAGCTCCAGTTTTAAACCAAGCAAAAATGTTACACCAAATACGTCTTGGCTGACCAGTTACATTTGGGATAGAGGGTAAATTGTGTGACCACACTTTCAATTTTGATATCCAACACATTTTGGCATGCTGGTCCTAATGTATGCTATTGTTAATGATTTTATTGGTACTGGTGTAACGGTTTTTGTTTAAATTTTAAAAGAGTGCAGATACCTACCAGATATTCCCTTGCTGATTCCTGAAATCCTTGTTTTTCAACACGTGTAGGGCATCATTGACAGTGGAGGTTAAACCAGGTTTTGGTAAATTGTCCATAAGATGGCATCTCTTTGCATCTTCACTCTTTTTCATCTGCTCGTTTACCATGATCTCCAGCATTGATTTCAGCGGGTGTTCTTCGGACTAAGCAAAACAAACACATGATTCTCTATGTTTCTCCATTATTTTCCATACCCCCAACTTCATCACTACGAATCATTTCTTACCTTATTCTTTTTATAAAGGCTTTCTAAGTGAAGGACTCTGCGCAAATCGGACCGGTTGTTAATGCTGGACTTGGTTCGTGGAAGCTCTTCGTCCATGCAAGCTATTGTTTTCATCAGACCCTACAAAATTTAGTTTGTATTTTTAATCAGCATGCACATACAACCAATGTTTTCATTTGCTAAGATTACACATATTAATAAATAGTTAATAGATACATTAATCTTATAATAATAAGGGAAAAGCTGTCGTGTACATGCGTACAAAGAAAGCAGGATCGCTAACAGCACTGTATTTTCATGCAAAAACATGATTTGATTTCATCAGTCAGATGAATCATCAGTTTGATACTTAACTATCTGAGCTAGGCATTCACCTAAATGTTAACTTTATGTTGATACCACTACTGCTAAATTGCAGAATTAACGTCTTTTCTGTAATACATGGGATTAATCAACCCAGATCATCCAGAGAGAGAGATGGAAAGTGGAGAGAGGGAGAGAGAGAGAGAAAGCAAAAAAGAGAAAAGGAGAGGGGGAATAAGAGAGCGATATAGAGATTGATTGAGAGAGAGAGAGAGAGAGAGAGAGAGAGAGAGAGAGAGAGAGAGAGAGAGATGCAAAACTTACATGAGTTTGTGTAGCATTTCCATACATGGATTACGCCTAGTCTTGGGCTAAACTGATGTAAATCACCACTGAAAACAATCACTTTAGTCTAAGACGAAGCTTAATCTCGGTCTATACCATCCCATTGTGACCAAACCACAGAGTTTGAAAGCTGGCAAGGTAGCCGCCCAAAGCTAGCATGTGTGTGAAAAAAAGGGCCAGGACTGTTTAGAAAAACGTTATCCACCAAGTATCCTTACTTTACCCACCTTTCTGTTAAGATATTCTCGCACCAGAGATGATGAAACCTCCTCTACATCTTTTATAGAGATGTCTGACATGTTCGTCCAGATAGACAGCAAGTGATGAAACGAACTGGCCTGGCTAGCTTAGCTACCCTAGCTCAACCATGCAGCTAATGTTTACTCTCAGAAAACGAGCTACGAAACATTTGCTAGTGTATTTTCCTGTTTAAAGAAAGTAATCTTTCAATAACGTTTAGGATACTGACACAGACATTCATCCTTTCAGCACCTATAACGAGACCCGAGCCTTGTGTTTACGAACGAGTAGCCTGCTAACAGGCTAACTGAGGTCTGCAGACTCAATGCGTTTCTATAGTTACCGGTTTGGACAGTTATTTATTAATTTATTCATTTATTCGGGAAAATCCCTCCGTGATTGGCTGAAAATCATCCTCCTGGGTCATGACTGTCTAATCCTGCTCACACGCCTCCACCATATGAGAACGCGTTCAAATCACTATAGCAACCACAGATAACAGATGCAGTGGCTGTAAACAAACACGCTTTTTAGTCATATTCAGCCATTCTAAATGTAACATTTTATTACACATAACGTGCAATAGCAAGAGATCATTCTTAGTTTTTTTCCATATAATTCAGACATTTATGGAATAACCCTTTGATTAATGTTTTGATGCAACAGCAACTCCACCTTGTGGTTAAAAAGACTTGTACAAGGGGAAACCTTTCTTGCAGCTTCTGCTGTACAACAGGCAGGTGACACAGAAAAGATGACACGGGAGCTAAAATCATGTAAGATATGATACATGCTACATATGGGCCACTACAATGTACGCAACATTGTGGTGTGCCTTTTTATAATTACTGTAAAATTGTAGCATACACACACACACACACACAAATATATATATATATATATAGGTTTAGCTATAATTCATTCCCACTTTTTACCCTCGCTGTCGCTGTTGATCTGGCTAAGTGTGCTGCTGTAGTGTTGTGTCGTGTGTTGCACCTATGGTCCAGAAGGACGATATTTCGTCTCTCAGTGTACTTAATGCGTATGGCTTGGATGACAATAAAGCTCTACTTACTTACTTACACTATATGGACAAAAGTATTGAGACATGTTTGTCAGGGTTTGGTCTAAGCCCCATACTTCCAGTGAAGGGTAATGCTTCAGCATACCCAGACATTTTGGACAACGCTATGCTTCCAACTTTGTGGAAGGCCCTTTTCTATTCCAGCATGACTGTGCCCCAGGGCACAAAGCAAGCTCCATAAAGGCATGGTTGGATGAGTTTTGGTGTGGAAGAACTTGACTGGCCCACACAGAGCCCTGACCTCAACCCCATCCAACACCTTTGGGATGAACTGGA
>JBBJLS010099749.1:0-20509 GCA_037577275.1 Bryconaethiops microstoma | reverse complement strand
AGACCTTCTCGTCCAACATCAGTGTCTGACCTCATAAATGCTACAGAATGAATGGACACAAATTCCCACAGAAACTCTGAAATCTTGTGGAAAGTCTTCCAAGAAGAGTGGAAGCTGTTAGAGCTGTAAAAGGGGACCAACTCTGTATTAAACTTCAGATTAAACTCCAGATTAAAGTATATGGGTCTGAATACAGTGACATTAAAGTCTCTGTGGGTATAATGGTCAGGCGTCCCAATACTTTTGTCCAGATAGTGCATACACCAATGGCTTGAGGTCTGGTGCCACCTTGTGGACTTCTGAAGCAATGACGTACACATTACTCGTGTGTAGCAAAATAAATGTCTATTAAATACATATTAAACGTGATAAAATAGTATTAAATAAATATCAATACCGATTCAATCTTGCGATACTCCACTCTGTTGATTTTTCTCCCACGCGTAGTTCTTCTACTGGTTCTGGATGTTCTGAGAGGTTCCACAGTTTGTGTCTGAGTAGTAGCTGCTATTTTTGAAAGTGTTTAACAGCATTCATTCTTTCACTGAAGGAACAGAAGGTATTGTGGAGAGGGTCTTTATACAGGGGTTCACTGGGAAAACTCACATAAAGGGCCCACATTATTCATCCCTTCATCCCATCATCCCAGCACTCAGAGCGGAGGCAGAGAACCCTGGACGGGTTCCAGTCCATCCCAGGGTAATGCGTGTGTGAGGATGAGGTGCAGTGAGAGGGCCTCTGTGGTTCTGTGGTTCTGTGGTTCTGACTGTGAAGAACTTTCCTCTCCTGATGGAGCTCCTCTTCCGGGACGGCAGTGAAGCGTGAAGAATCACTGAATGCTTTAAAGATATAAGTCATGTACTGGTACTAAACTGGGACTGAACTGGGACTGAACTGGGACTGAACTGGGACAGAACTGGGACTGAACTGGGATTAAACTGGAACAGAACTGGGGCTAATCTAGGATTAAACTGGGACTGAACTGGGGCTAAAATGGGGTTAAACTGGGACTGAACTGGTATTCTACTGGTACTAAACTGGGATTAAACTGGAACTGAACAGGGACTGAACTGGAATTAAATTGGGACAGAACTGGGACTAAACTGGGACTAAACTGAGGTTAAACTGGGACAGAACTGGGACTAAACTGGGATTAGACTGGGACTGAACTGGGACTGAACTGGGACTGAACTGGGATTAAACTGGGACTGAACTGGGACTAAACAGGGATTAAACTGGGACTGAACTGGGACTGAACTGGAATTAAACTGGGACAGAACTGGGACTAAACAGGGATTAAACTGGGACTGAACTGGGACTAAACAGAGATTAAACGGGGACTGAACTGGGGCTGAACAGAGATTAAACGAGGACTGAACTGGGACTGAGATTAAACTGGGACTAAACTGGGACTGAACATGGACTGCACAGTGTGGAGAAAATGCGGGGTACGGGCTCTTTAATTCCAGCACTGCACTTCCCCCGCCGGCCTGAAGAGGGCGCAGCGTCTCTCGGTTCTGTTGGCGCTGCGGACTGCTCTGTTTGACCTTCTGAGGCTAAAGGAGTTAAAATGGTGCCTCCGGTGCAGGTTTCTCCTCTTATTAAGGTATTTATCACTCATTATTCCTTCAGATTCCTTTAGGAAAGACCCCTGAACGGCTCTGTCCCGTTCCTGCGCTCCTTTCTCTGCTTTTCTCACCAGACGGTGAGCTAATGCTAACGGCTAGCTGCTGCTCTGAGGCTTAGTTTGTAGTAAAAAATAAAGTGAAATGAAGGAAATAAAGAGTGTTTTTGTATATGATTCATATTTAGTCGTGCTTATTTACCTCACGGTACATTGGCACGGTGGTGTGAAGTTGGTTTCTGACTGAACAGTGATTAATTGCTCCTTAAATGGAGCTTCTTGAGTCTCTGTGTTTAAGGTGAAACTGAACATTTGAGTTAAAACCTCCTGAAGGTCTCCCTGATGTTCTTCTCCCACAGACAGCCAGGTACTCCGCCCTGATTGTCGGGATCATCTACGGCAAGAAGAGATATGGTGAGTTTCTGAACAGGCTTCGGCTCTAAAAGGAGAAAAACAAGCAGAATTTGGCTTTTTAATTTATAGTCCACAGCTTTCCAACTCATTCGCTGGTCAGGCATTGGGCTGACAAGATTGGAGAACCTGGATCACTGTGCTAAGAATGAAGATCTTTGGATTTGGAAGGTTATTTGAAGGCCGTGGCTGAAATGTGGAGAGCCTGATCGGATAAAGTGTTACCACCCAGTTTCTGAATAATTTTTAAAAAAATTAAATCATAACTCTGAAAATCTTCAGACTTGAGTTTGTGGTTGAACTTGTTTGAGGTAGACCCCTCACTGACTCTTCATAACATCTCAGTGCTTCTCACAGATGTTCTGGAGCTGATTTGATGCCAGGTTTAGGGTAAGACAGGAGAAAAACAAGCAGAAAAGTAGAATTTCTAGTACACCCAGTGTGCTGAGATGATTGAAGAACCTGGATCTCTCAGCTAAGAATGAAGGTCTGTGGATTGGGAAGGTTATTTGAAGGCCAGGCCAGAAATGTGTAGATCTTGACTAGTCAGACCAATGTGGCCAAAGTATTACCACCCAGTTACTGGGTCACTTATGATTAAATGGTAATTCTGAAGATCTTCAGACTTTGGTTGATCTGGTCAGTTTCACTGAGCCTTGTTTGAGGTGGACTCCTCACTGACCGTTCCTAACATCTGAGGCTGTTTACACACGTTTTGGCTCTGCCATCCCTACACACAGGGAGAACCCAGTCCAGACTGGTCTCGCTCTGGTTCCCCGCCCAGGCCGGTCTCGCTCTGGTTCCCCGCCCAGGCTGGTCTCGCTCTGGTTCCCCGCCCAGGCCGGTCTCGCTTTGGTTCCCTGCTGGTGGAATGAGCTGCCTAAACCGACCAGAGCAGCAGAATCTCTCTCCATCTTCTAAACCTCCTCAAGACCAATCTGTTCAGAGAGAACGTCTTCTGATGATCTGTTCTCACACTGCTCTCTACATAAATGATTAAAACTTGGAACTCTCCTCTAGTTCCTCACACGGTCCTGAAACACTCTTCTGGTTCCTCACACTGTTTCCTCGTATTGAGTCAGTTTGGATGGAAGTGTCTCTCAAATGAAATATAATGTAATGTGACGTAATGCAATATAAAGTGATGTGATGTTCTGGAACTGATCTGATGCTCTTTCCAGACTACCTGAAGCCGATCGCCGAGGAGGAGAGGAGGGTAGAGGAGGAGGAGAGGAAAGTGAGGGAGGAAAAAGAACGGATCGCAAAGCAGCTTGCAGAGGGTAAGCGATCACACAGCTGAACTGTAGATCTGTTACACCAGAGCCCTGTTGTTCTTCTGATCCAGGTTTTGAGTCCAGAGTTAGATTAAAGCAAAAGTTGTGAATTTCTACCCTAAATGTGGTCCTTCAGTGTACATCCTGCTAATTAAATGCTTAAATCATTACTTACAGACTTTATCATTTTTCTGTCCACCTTTAATAGTCCATGTGTGTATTTGCTGCACTGTTTAAGATGGAACAGAAAATTCAGGCATAGCCTCAGGAACTGCAAGGCAACTCCATGTGCAGGTGTTCTCTATCTCTAAGCCTCGCTTGAGGTTTCTGACTCTGTACAACTCACTGTTGGCTAGAACCATGGAGTAAACACATTTTTATGGATCTTCTGATTAAAAATATACGTCTGGGGACAACTGGTCCACCTTTTGGTTCAAGGTTGAACTGGTTCTCGACACCCTCTTGGAAATTGGGCCACAAGTTTCTTCTAGTCGGTGCTTTTAATGTCTATAGTGATCGGTAACAATGATTCCACACATCTACATCCTTTCGGTCTTGCTGACATCTGTGGTGGACTTAAAAAACCATGTCTGGTCTCGCAAGACTGAACTGAACACAGCTACATCACACAGCTCACAGCAGTAAAGCCTGAATTTCAGAGCTCTACTTGTTTTTGGGATATAAACTTCCAGTACTCGTGGTCTAATGTAGTGAAAATTGTAAACTAGATATTTCCTGAACCATCATTTTAAACCTTTATCCAGATATCTATATGTAATTTACGCCAGTCTACCTGTCTGACTTCTGAAACTAACTCTCCTCTCTGTGCTACTTTCTCCAACAGCAAGTGAAGATACGATCCTGAAGTGAGGTGTTTGTGGTGGGGATCCTACTGTGGACCTGTTCTGGAGGTCTCCCTTTGCTGTTTTTTCTTTTTTTCTGCCAATTTCTTCTTCCTCTGCCTTCCATTCACCATGTTTCCTCCCGCCGGCCGCTCTGGACAGACACGCTGGAACTCAAAAAAGATGTAAAGTGATGGATCTCCTCAGAATATGTGAATGTGTGAGATGTTTGTTCCACCTAAAGAGTAGATTTCTTTCACCAATGATGAGGAAATCGCATTGGTCCCAGATCCCACCCCTGAGGAACCCCACGCTCTGACACTCGATTATCACCACCAACCATCAGCAGATCGGGTGAATTACAGCATGAGGAACGAAGAACACCAACATTTGGAGAAGGTGGGGGAACCTTGAAGTAGTGTGAGATCCACTGTGGTATATTGTACAAAAATACACTATCCTGACGCTGTTTCTGAGGAGTATTTAAAAATAAATCAAGTTCAACCACTGGATTCAGTCAGATGTGTGGTTTATTAAAGCTGAAAGATATTTTGATCCTCATTGTTACTGTCCTTCTTCTGATAGTGTGAAGTTTCAGTAGTGAAAACTGCTGATCATGCAGGAATGGTGAGAAAGTTCTTGAAAGTTGTACTATTTTAAAAAAGTAAGCAGAGACCCTCAGCCAGCAGAGATCAATATAAACCCTTTTCTTCTACATTTCCTAAACTACAGTGTAATTCTATATTGCTTTTGATTGGAATTTAATTTATTAATACATTAATTAAAGTGAATGGACTGTCTGTGTTTGGTGCTGTTTGATGAGAAGGTGTCTCCTCAGTGTTCTGGGGGTCTTCTCAGGGGGCTCAGCTTTAAGGACCCTCCCTCAGCTCTCCTGTGGAACAGGCCTGGGTTGGGTTCTGTGCTGGTGGTGGGGTTCCCTCCCTCAGCAGAGCTGTGTGTATTTCTCTGTTAGAGAATATTCTCCGGCTCTATAGAAACCCTTGGCGTTCAAAAGAATCACAGTGGAGACTTTCTGATGGGTGCACGTGTTTTAATCCTCTGGAATGTCTTTAAGCACCGTGAAAACTGAAGAAAAGCAAACAAATATTAACTGCTCAGCAATTTAACTTCAAAATGAATACAGTGCAAAATAGAATATAATAAAAATATCACACATACATTATATTCACATGGCTTCGAAGTGCAAATGCATATAACATCGTATACCTTGCTCCGCTTATCCAAGGGATGCGAAACTCCCGCGACCACTAGCAAACATGTTAGTATCAAAATGCTTCTCGCAGCGCTTACTCGCACGAGCTAAACACAAATCAAATAAACGCATTCAAAATCCATGCGCACAATCTCACATTCAATGTATTACAATGCATAACTGACAATAAATCCCTGTACATATGTAACTGCGTTGTGTTTGTACTGGTTGAAGAAGGCAGAGTTGGTTCACCAGGGGTTTTATTTGCCTGCACAAAGGGTCGGGAAATACACAAATAATAAAGATGGGCATCACATGAAGTCCGCCCGCAGCAGTGCAAGTTCCTTCTGCTCGTTGCAAACATTACTAATCGAATTCACCATATTATTACAATTCTTTTGGGAGTGAGTTATGAAATACTCAACACAATTTCCAAAAATATCTCAACCTAACCGCAGCAGTGCAAGTTCCTTCCTTCTGAGAACATGAGCATGTCAATTTCCACAAAGGTACATAAACCGTGGACGAGCTCCTCAAAAAGGGGCACATAGAACCAGGCTGAATAACAACAACCCACATTCATCAAGAATCTAATTTGGAATCGTATCATATTATATCACTGTCATCAGATGGGGGCAATGCAAAGCAAATGTAGCACAATGTTGCTGTTGAGGGGTTGCTGCTGCTCCTGCTGCTGATAGTGCTGGACGGCAGGGCTATGTTGATCTGAGACTGTAAACATTAAAAAGTCCATAGGAGAGATGGTACCTGATTAAACAAGTTTTATGAGATAATAATAAAATGCAAAGATTGGTGACAGATTAAAAAAAACTGTGGGAAATAAACTGAAACCGGAATGCTTTTAGCATTTTGTCATATTTGAAATATTAATCTAATATAATCTGTTCCTTAATGTATTTTCTTTACAGTACAGTGTGTGTTTTTAATATCGCATTTAAAATCATCCATAATTATGTGGATATGCATATTAGATTTTTAGTGAAATATAAGCCCTCCAGAAAGGCTTACTTACTTTAAACGTAACTTACTTTAAAACGAAATATGACCCATGACACCCTTACCCAGTTAGCTGGCGGCTATTGACCAGCACTACTTGTGCGGTTAATAAAAGGACAGGTCATGTTTTGTCGCGCTATTGCTCAGTGCACACACAGCATGCTCGTTTGTTTCAATACGTAATTTGCCACAAGAAAACTTAACAACGTGTACATAATAACTCCCGCATGCCCGCTTCTCAGTGTCCGCTGTCCATTCCTGCCGAGTTTTCGCTTTGTGTCACTGCAACTTATGAACCTGACTGCCCTGGAACCTGAATGTATGTTTCCAAGACTCCGTTTCCACCCCGTAACATGAACGAGCCCTTAATGGTTGTACTAGCGGCCATTTACAGGTTCTGTCCCAGTAATCCACCACTCTAACTCTGTAAAACCCGCACACACCTCCGCTCTCTGAGAACAAACCAGATAGCAGCTCAAGTTCTCTCACTCTCACTCAAGTTCTCTCAGTCTCAACAGTTCTCACTCAAGTTCTCTCTGGTCTGCAGATACACCCATGTTTTTTCTGTGTGTGTGTGTGTGTGTGTGTGCGCGTGTGTGTATGTGTGAGTGTGTTTGTATGAGTGTTTGTGTGTATGTGTGAGTATGCTGACTGTCTCCAAACTTTTGACTCATGGTTGAGTTCCATGCCTCTGTAGCTACACGGGTCCAGTGCAACAATGGCCACGCATCATACAGATGTCTTTTTAAATTTTATTTAACTTTCTCTGCCCAGGACACACCGTGAAAACTACAATACAGCAGAATTAAGACAAAGTCTACGTCAATCACTCAGTCCGTTAGCATCTTTAGCATCTCCTATCAAACAGTCTCAGACACACAAGCTCATCCAAAGCAATGTTTTAAATCAATGTTAAAGATCACCATGAACTTGAGCTCAATGTATAACTAATTGAATTGTAGAATACAGCCTCAAACAGGCCACGCTGGTGGACAGATTTCTTCTTGGTGCTTGAGATACTATTGGCTTTCAGAGAAACATCAGAAACTCTCCACAGGAGTCATTACAGTGGCTCCGCCGTACATCATTCAAAAATGGGCGGGAGGTGCCCTCCTTAGACTCTTAGACTCTGTATAAAGAGGTCGGTATGAACGGACCTTCACTGATATCGTAAGGAGCCTCGCAGCAGCTGGGCAGCTGCTCGGATTCACCAGACAAAAGGAGTGAAGGAGTGTATAAAGAAGTTTGTAAAGAGTTTTTAAAGAGAGAGAGGATCGGTGAGTACCCCTTTCAGAAATGACATGATTGATTTGTTTTTAAGTGTGTCTGTCCTGATCTGTTGGAATTAATCTTGTTCTGCTCAAGATGTTAAAGGTTTAGTGTCTGAATGTGAAAGTAAAGTCGGAGTTCTCCTGTGTTATTAACATTACTGTCCGTTATTCTTATCGTGTGTGGGTTAAAACACGGTACCTGAACAAGCTCCTGAAACAGACCTGAGAAAGGTCCGGGAGAAACTCTGCTGGATCTGCTGCGGTTTTATGGTAGAAAATAAAATAATAAAATAGTGGTTGATCTCCAGGTCCTGGACGTCCTGGATCTGTAATGACCTGCAGGTTCTGGTCCAGGTTATTTCTGTCATTATATATGAATATTACTAATTCAGATGTAGTTTATATGGAAGCCAGAGCATGATGGCAAAACGGGTTTGCCACCCTCTTGCTTCCACATGAACTACATCTGCAGGGAGAACCGATTCAGAAGAACCAGAATCACACCTGAATAAACCAGTGTGTGTGTGTGTGTGTGTCTGTGTGTGTCAGTCAGTGAGTGATGGGGTTCTCCAGGTCTGTTCTCTGGGTTCTTCTCCCTCTCGTCTGGTTCCTCAACACTGGTAAGGGTTTATTTTTACTAAGTGTTCACAAACTGCTCTGATTTTATCTATATCTGTTTATTTATTCAATCTGATATTTTGTTACTGTTATCGCCTCTGTCAGGTTCTGTTTCCTGGGTTCTGGTGGAAGTGGAGTTTCGTGGTTCTGCTACTCTGCCCTGCTCTGAGAGATGTTCTGGTGTGGCCAGATGGAGCGAGTTCCATAAACCCGGTGAAGTTCTGGCTCAGTGTGATCAGACTTCCTGTAGATCAGTGGAGGGGTTTGAGATGATCCATGATCGGTTCCTGAAGGGAAATCTCTCTCTCATCATCCCCAAAGCTGATTTCAGTAAGAGAGCCTGGTACAGATGTGACTGTGATGGTGAAGTCCTCTGTGATGTGAATCTCAGGATTGATCATAAATATCTGCAGTGGTTTCACATCTAGTTCTTTTTATATGGACTGGGAACTGCTTTATAACTCTGTTTTATAACTTCTTGCCCCCGCCCATCTTCTCTTTATCAAATTTGGCCCACTTTGCCTGGACACCCCTGTGCTATGGCTTTAAACAAAATAAAAAAAGTAGCAGTATTGGCCACGTTTGCTAAATTTACATATATTCCTTGGAAAATGGTGGACACAATGCAAAACAACTTGGTACAATCAGCCGTGAGATGTTAACACCAAAAGCAATACAGTTCCTCTCAATAAAAGACTCAAAAGTGCATTAACCTGAGAGTGTACTCTGAAAACTGTCACCAAACTGGACGGTTACCTTCAACATAAAACGTGGACTCTCCTCAAAATATAAAAATAAAGAATGCAGAACTCTTGCCTCTCAAACAACTAGAGTATAGCAATCTAGTAAACCAGTCGGGTGGCCGAAAGGTCTCTCAGTAGACTAGTTTTTAGGCTGAGCAGCTTCGGAGTTTTTGGTCTCCCAATCCGACTGGCTGAATCGGAGGGTGTTTGACATGCATTTGGGATCATCGAGATGGAGTGCGTGTGTGCGTAGGTGCCAGGGGCAAGTCTCAAACAGCATCACACCACTTCCCATATGAATAATGGCATTTCAGCTGCAACGAGCCTGCCCCCTCCGAATTATGAGTGGAAGTGAAACTGTCCCAGAGCATCACTGAAAGAGTAACGCACTGTAGGCTTGTCGCTTTCATCACATGCTTCATATGTAATGAACCAAGAAATTTGGTATAGCATAAACTGAATAGCAGACTGGCAGCTAAAGCCAACCTATGGAACTAATTTGTTTTCCATTATACAATAACATTCAAGAAGAAAGTAAGCGCTATGCCTATGCCTGCACTTAAAGCAGAATTTAGGCCACCTATCCATAGGACATACGAGCAAGAAAACAAGGTACAACATGGACCAAATAGCAAGCTGGCAGGTCTGTTTACCCAGGATTCTCCTTTAACCTTAAAGGAAAACTTAAGTGGCCTTTATAGATTAGCTGTAGCTGCTGGTCTGATGTTCTGACTATATTGTCAGGGGTTGACATAAGTGGTACGCCAATGTGTGACAGTTTTCAGTCTTCACAGCGCAAATGCGTACCTAATTTGTGATTTCAAACTGCGTGCCCCGCCCCGAATTTGGTTTCTTCTTTTTAAGTTCTTCCACAAGCTCTATAAAATACGCTTTATAAATCGCACTCTACCTGGGATTTTTCGCACGTGGATTTGCAGCATATTCCAACCTCTACACGCCCCCGTTCAACCATACATGGTCAATGCAAATCACCTCATGAATATTTAAGAGTGACAGAAACCTGATGAAACCGCAGCGTCACACACACACACACAACTTAATTCTGCTCACAGTTACACTGAATTTGTTTTGGAGTAATTTATAAACTCTATACAATTCAATTGTATGACAAATTTCGGTCAAACTAAATTGAATAAATACAAATAAGTGACTTGCATATTAAGATTTACACATTAATTGTTCAAGCACTAGAGTTTAACAAATTTATTCAAATAAATCTTAATAAAAAGACATTTAAACAATAAAATCATACATCTTCTCAAATCATAAATTAATTAAATGTATAAGCCATAATACTATGGATTTTTATAATAGACTTCATGAGTTTTCTTTCATAAATTTAATACAGTATTAGTTTTGTAAATTAAACATATATTTTAAATTACACTTATTAGAATTGATTTCATTTACAGTCAATTTTGAGAATATTTTAATAAACGTAGTAATTTATTTAAAACCTAACATGATCACAAATCATTGTTTCAGTGTAAAAACTTATTAAAACATAATAAAAGAAAAAAATCTTCATTAATTGCATCAGAGGTCTCCTACATCAATATCTGACAGGTGAAAAAAAAAGTTATTTTCTGTATTTGGGACTTACAGGGTTAAGTACAATAGTCACCATTAATATACCACAAAAACAACAGTACAGTCACTGTTTTCTCAAATCTTTAATAGATATGCTGAAATATGATCTTAAAGAGATTTACAGCAACAATAACATCGTTCTTAGACATACAAACATCCCATAAGTGCTCTATTTATTTACGTATTCCTGTCTAGCGTAGCCGATGCACAGATTCTCTTTACCTCCAGGAGCGGTGGGTAGGTGTCTCTCTACCGCGGCAGACATCAAAAGTGTGCATTAAATTAAGATTTGAGTCGAATTATATATTTGACTTATATGTTTACTCACTATTATAAATATGTGACTGAATAAGTGAAATTACATGCATGGTGTATTACTCACTAGCACAAGGAATAATTACATATGTGCTAATATACTCACTCTCTTCACCCGCGGTCGCATTTTTTTTCTTCCAAAATGTTCGCACGCGTGGGTAAGAGTTTGCGTACACACGCTCACATTCTGCCGCCAAGTTTTTTTCTATAGATCGCAACTGTTGTGTAGGAAGAGGCGCACGCATTTTTCAGGTCTCGTTTTGTGCGTACGCAACGGTTATAAATTAGACCCCTGGCCTGTTCAAGACTTGCTTCAGTTTGTCCGTCAGGCAATTTAGGCAGGTAATAAGCCTCGCCTCTTTTCGGCCTCTTAGTGTTTTTGGAAGCAGAGTCAAGCCTTGGATTTAATTTGCTCCTCTAGCCACCACTGTTTTTGACATCTTCACATCCAGCTTTTCTTCATTTTGATCGGCACTTGGTTATCTTAAAATTTAGACCGTTTTTCCAGCCAAACCGTCATGTGTGGGATCCAGGCTCAGTAAGGCTGGGATGTTTTCGCAATTAAAGCCTTTGCCACATCATTAAATTCTTCATCTGAAGGGTAAGCCTTATAAGAATAAACCACTTCAGAATTTTTTTCAAGGACATCAGGTTTCGCGTCTTGTGATGGGTTTCATGTCCTGCCTCAGCCGGCATGCTACATCAACTGAAAAATTTGGGATGGGAAACATCTCTGGTCATTGTTGTCTTGCGACGGGTGATTCAGGTGGTGGTTCTGTGTCCGCCTTACTTGAAGACAGCGATTCCAACACAGATGATGAAAGTGGGGGTAGATTCAGTGTAACTAAGGGGATGATTTTTAGTGTCGCTTTGTTGGGCAACTCTGACATATCACTCAAATTACAGAAATCGTTGAAATCTTCAACTTCATATTGAAGGTTAAAGTCATACTGCAGCTTAAGCTTGTCTTTTAGGAGTCTTATCAGGTCTTCCACATGCAGCGGTCCTTCAGTGAGAGTAACTTTCTTCATTTGTTCTCGGGAGGCAAATGCTTTCCTGATGACCTGAGGTTGGTTTATTTTGTCAGAAAATGAATAAGGAAACTGCTTGATGGCCAAATTCAAATTAAGAAGTGAGAATTACGCTTTTGCTATCAGTGCCTTTAAACATATTGGCAACTCAAAGGGAACTATGCCCTCCAACAGGTGGTGCAAAAGGTCTAGTGGGAAACCACTGACAACATGAAAGTGCTTCAAGCTATCATTCAGCAAGCAGCGTTTTTTACATCATATTGTTATTTTTTTTACAGCATATTGACCCAAGGTTGCATCCTGCAATACCTCCTTACATGTTGATCGTGCCTATCTTTTATTGTTTGTTGGAATGCACCAGACTGCACTTCTTTTTGCTGTATTTCCTCACGTGTAGCCATACATATTCCACAGATCGGCTCCAACATTGATCTCCATCACTGTAATCAGAACCTCTTGATCCACAGATCTGCTCCAACATTGATCTCCATCACTGTAATCAGAACCTACTAATGAGAAGTTCTGCTCCAATATTGATCTCCATCACTGTAATCAGAACCTCCTGATCAGACGTTCTGCTCCTCTTCTGCTGGAGAACAGAGATGCTAAACTACCCAGAGGATGCTGATGCTAATGCTAAAGTGATGGATCTGTTGAGATCATGGTCTCCAGGTAGATATCTTGCTTTCTGATGCTGTTGTGATGTTTATCAGGTGGTGGTGATGTTCCTGAAGCATAGGATCAGGTCCAGAAGTCCTCTCGAGGTTGCCGCAGTGCTCCACCTGGTACTCTTTACAGTTCTGCCTCTGTAGAAGATGCACAGCGGTTCAGGAGATGCGTGGTGTAGGACAGGTTTATTACTGAAGATCAACAGGGTCTAATTTCTGGAGTCCAGCACAGTTTACAGACTGACCTGTTCAAACATCTCAGCAGTTCAGCTCCAGGTCTGGTAGGAGAGTCTGAGCAGGGAGATCTTCAGGCTGTGCTGAACTCTTACCTGCTGCATGAAGTTCACGAAATCTGGACACTTTACTGAAATAGTTTTACATGATCTAAGACATTTTGTTTAAAGGTTCAGGCTTAATTGTTCCAGATTTGTTTCTAAACCAGATGCAATTATTAAAATATACATATAGAGGTATAAATCTGTTTTTTTATTATAATAATAAATGATATATAATAAGAATTATTATTGTATAGTAATATTGTAAATATTGTTATAAATGTATTTATTGTTGTAGTAGTATTATTGTTGCTGTTATTCATATTATTATTAATAAATTTATTTTGTTTATAATAAAATTAACTGACATTGTCACATGCATATAAACAGGAAACGAGTAGTCTCTCGTCGCTCAGTCATCTCGTCTTCAACTGGCGTGGGTACTCTCTTTCCTACTGTGTGCATGAGTGTTAACGCTGATTCCGGTGGGAATCATAACTCTTCTGTAGATCGTTTGCAGAACAACTGCGGGATTCTACCAACCCTCTCGCTTCTATCCGCGCTTGGGTTCATCCGTCACGCTACAAGGGCGAACTACAAGGCAGGTAAGTTCTTGTTCACTCTAAACTCGTGACAGACATATGTATATATTTAAATCTTCGCATGTCTTCAAAAATCAGAAAACGTCCATTTGACCCGACGTTGTGCAATAAGAAGTTGAACCCAGTATCTGCGGCAATGTTTGTTCCTTTCCTGCTATCAGAAGGATTTTTAATAAAACAAGAATGTCAAGCTTAATTTGAACAAAGAATAGGGATCTATGTTTTTTTCGCAGAACTATCCACAAAGACGACCCACTTTGGAACGAATAGTTACTGTCCCCACAGTTAAATACACGGACTGAAACAGCGACCACGTTAAAGTCGGGGGTTACTATATATATATTTGGGCTAGGACAATCTTAATACTCCAGCAGACCAAGACATTCTGAACAGCGTCATGCTTCAACTCTGTGGACCCAGTTTGTGGAAGAACCTTTTCTATTCCAGCATGACTGTGTCTCAGTACACAAAGCAGCTCCATAAAGACGTGCTGGAGGAGTTCAGTGTGGAAGAACTTGACTGGCCACATCCAGCACCTTTGGGATGAACTGGAACAGAGATTGCGATCTCAAAGTAAGTCCAAAACCTTGTGGAAAGCCTCCAAAGAAGACTGGAAGCCGTTATAGCTGCAAAGGACGACGACCAACTCCATATTATAGTCTATAGATTTGAATGAAGTGTTTTCAAAGACCGTACTGGTGTTATGGTCAGATGACCCAATACTTCTGTCCATGTAGTGTAATACAGCGTTTCCCAAACTACATGCTAGAATGTTCAGGGTGTGTCTATAGGTATGAGACCCGTTCTCCAGTCCAGAGAGGAGTGATCTGCCACCTGTGGTCCAGGATAAACGTCTGGAGCTCCTGTTACAGTCGATATTCGTCCAGCTGTCTGTCCGAGTTCTGCCTGTCATGCAATCTCGCCTTTCCGTTCCTCGTATCTGTGCGACACCGCTTTTTCTCACTTTACAGCCACGAAAACAAAGTACAGAAACGGGCTGAACTCAGAAACTCGCTCCGAGTGGCTCTGTCAGCCTGCCTGACTCGATTCGACCTGTTAGTGGCAAGAGCGCAGGCACAACCATCACATTAGAATATTGATTTAAAATTTTTGGTGCCAAATAGTCCCTGTGGGTGACGAGACATGTTATTTAATTTAGGTTAAAAAATCAGTTTGCACGTTCAGCACCATTTGGCAGTGTTTAAAAGTATAGTTAATTATTATTATTATTATTATTATTATTATTATTATTATTATTATTATTAATATTACAGACTATTTACTACATATCTGTATATGTACTTGGCAATAATATATTTATTTGGAAAATGAGTGTTTTAGCCAAACACTCATTTTAGGTCTTAGGTCTTAATATTTGTTCTTATACAGGCATAAACCCTAATAATACTAATACTGAGAGACTGAGAGTAATAACAGTAGGGGTAGTTGTATAATAATAATAATAATAATTAATAATAATATATCTGTCTACCTATCTATGCATATTGCAACTGTGGGGGAGGGGGTGTCTGGGGGCGGTTGGGATTGGTTTGGTTGGGGGGTGTCTGGGGGTGGTTGGGGTTGGTTTGGTTGGGGGGTGTCTGGGGGTGGTTGGGGTTGTTTATGCAGGGCCCTGCAGCCCCAAAGCCTAACATGACTGGTCACCAGGACAAATAGGTTTAAAAAACGCTGGTGTAATATATATAATTTAAAAAGAAGGAAATAACATGTAACTTGTTTTACAGATCCTTTAGTCCTTCGGAGGAGGAGCAGTATGACCCCACCTCCTTTCAGTAAGTGACACTGCGTTTCATATTCTCTGGAGTTACACTGTACATTGTGTTCATCGCATTGTGTGTATAGGTGTTGTTCAGAAATACCAAATACCAGATTCACACAGATAGAAATAAATTCACTGCACTGTGTGATGTCATGTCTCATACAATGCGTGTTTCATATTTTAAAGCAAACATTTCTTCATATGACTTTCAAGTCAAGTCAGGACTAGTCAATTCAGGGTTTATTGTCAATTCAGCCATCAACACATTGTGCAGTGAAACCAAACAAAGTCCCACCAGAATAACGGTGCAATACAGGAACAAAAAAAAGCAATAACATCAAGCAAAAGTTTAATGGAAAATGCATCAATTTTGTTAATCCAAGAGATATTGATAGAATAAAATTAGAGATAACACATAAGAAGTCATAAAGAGTGAGACCATGATGTATTTTTAATTAATGTATTTTTCTCTTTCATTAATGCAGTGCGGATTGTGCTGCTTGGGAAAAATTGCCAGGAAAACAGAAGAGTGGGAAACTTCATCTTGGGAAAAGATGTGTTTGATGCTGAAGCTCCTCCAGAGCAGCAGGGCAGTGAAGGAAGAGGAAAAGTGGAAGGAAAACACATATCACTCATCATAGCACCTCACCTGTTTGATACTAAACTTTCTCACAAGGAACTGACTGATCGAGTGAAAGAGTGCATGTCTCTGTGTTTCCCTGGACCTCACATTATAGCGCTGGTGATCCAGCCAGGAGACTTCACTCAGGAAGACAGAATCCAACTGCAATACATCTTCAGATCTTTGTCTCAGGAGGCTCATAAATACACCATAGTTCTGACAACACAAGAGCCACAGACAAGTAGCAGTGTGGATGAAGTTGATGAGACGATTTATCGAGAGATTATTACAGAATGCTACAATCGGCATTTTGACTTTAGAGGAGGATTCAGTCTTTCTGCTCTTTTGGAGAAGATGGAGGAGATGATGGAAGAGAATGGAGGGGGTTACCTTGAGTGGGAGGAGTCTGTGACGGCTCCACATGAAGAACAACGGCATGGGCAAACAACAGCAGAGAAAAAGTCTAAACTGACAGAGTTGGGGAAAAAATGTAAGCATTTTTATTCATTTATGATTGCCAATAGATTTCATTTTTGTTTTATTTTAGTGCACACAAAATATTATTATAATAAATAAAATATTATAATACCACAGTTGTTACAATAACTGTGATGGAGGTTGACCAGTATGGGAGGTGCAGATTATCAGTAAGCATGGAAGCAAATAACTGATGTACACCAATCAGCCATAACAGTAAAATCAGATGCCTAGTACTCTGTCAAGGCATGGACTCCACAAGATCTCTGAAGGTGCTGTGGTTTCTGCACCAAGACCTTACAGCAGATCCTGTAATTTCTGAGGTGAGGACTTGATAGATCACAGTAGTTTGTCCTGCACATCCCACAGAGACCAAGTGAACACTTTGAACTCTTTGTGATGTTCTTCAAACAGTTCCTGAACAGTGTTTGCAGTGTGTCAGAGCTCATTATCCTGCAGACAGTGAACACTGATTATAGGGAACACTGTTGCCGTGAAGGGGTGAACTTGGTCTCCAACAGTGTTTAGGTGGCGCTACATTTCAAAGTAACGTCCACATGAATGCAGAACTGAAGGTTTCCCAGCAGATCGTTGCCCAGAGTATCACACTGCCTCCACTGACTCGCCGTCTTCCCATAGTGCACCTGGTGCACCTGGTGCCATCTCTTCCCCAGAAGATGTTATTCATCATTTTCTTCTGTGCAGCTCCTTAGACAGCAAGCTGTGCTGCACTGTTTATATTAAAGCTGTTTATATTTCCCACCCCTTCACAGGTGCCATCGTAACGTTATAATAAATGTTATTCACATCATTATATCATTGTTTAAAGTTGTGGCTGTGGGTGTAAAAGGCTGACATTCGAAATTTAAAGTTTATACTGTGAAATTGAAAATTGAGCTGATCAATCTCAGCATGTCCTCCCTGTTGTATCTACTTGTGAATAGTATGTAACCTTTTTATTTACGCGCACAGCTTCAATGTACTTCATTGTGTTTCAACCAAAATCAGAAGTTAAAATAGATAATCAGTCATATTGGTAAACAAAATGTCAGAGAAGATGTGATTTTATTTTATTAAATCAATATTATAAATGAAATGTTTTGTAACTCAGTTTTGCACTGAATAATACATAAGACACAAATCAAGTTTAAATTCTTAATACATTAATACAAAATTATTTTGCAACTGTGGAACACTGGACTAACACTGAAGTTTAGTGATTACCATCAATTAAAGTATCCATCAATGTTGTTCTTCCCCTTACAGCTTATATCCCTCAACTCTTCTCTAGGTGGAGATCCACGACACCAGGTAAGGAGCATTAACTTATTGAGCGACCGTATTTCACAGCAACTTTGTGATTAGAATCTTTCTTCATGAGACTGATTTCCACATAATCTATTGTTGTACATTTCTTCATGTTGTCTCTCTTTCAGCATCACAGAGGTTGAACTTGGTGCTGTGTGGCAGTGATGAAGCACAGAAGGCCTCCATATCAGATCTCATACTGGGACCAGGTCCTCACAGTCCAGAGCCCGGATCAGAGTGTGTGAGGAGAGAAGGAAAAGTGTCTGGACGCAGAATCACTGTTGTTGAGGTTCCACCCCTCTTCAGTACCCCACTGTCAGAGGAGGAAGTGATACGTGCAGCTCTCGACTGTGTCTCTCTCTGTAGTCCTGGAGTCCATGCGTTCCTCCTCATCATCCCTGTTGGTCCCATCAGTGATCAAGACAAAGGAGAAATGGAGAAGATCCAGAAAATCTTCAGCTCCAAAGTCAATGATCATCTTGTAATTATTTTCATGTCACAGCATGGTTCTCACGACAATAAGATAGAATTTATAGAGCACAGCACTGACACAAGGAATCTTCTGGCACTTTGTAAACACGGATACATACTGGTGGAAACAAAAATGGGGAAAATGCGCAAGCAAGAACGTGACAAACTGTTAAACTATATTGACCACAATATGGAAACACAGCCGTATTCTCTTCACATGTATGTGAAAGCTCAAGAGGAAAGAGTCAGACGTGAGTACAAAGAGGAGCTCAGAAAAAAGGAGGAAGAAATCCAGGAGCTGAAGAGGAGACTCCAACCAGAAGGTAAGCGCTCTGTTTTATTTATTTATTTATTTTTGGAAACTTCCAGCTGACTTTACTTTTTTTCCAAACTTTTATGATTAACAGACCTATCGAACGTTCCAGACTATTGCCTGGAATAAAGCTATTATTACTTTGGCAATACAAGGTTTTATATAAACATTGTCATGGACACTGTAATACAGGGGAGGGAGGCATGGGCCTGGGTTTCACATGTTGCAGGCATTGTACATCTTATGTAATAACCTCTTACCACCTTTTCTCATTTTCTTACCTATATGTGTGTATATCCTGGGGTTATGTTTATATAAATGTTTGTCTAAGGGTTTGGGTGTTTGTTGGTGCTAATATGGCTTTGGCCCAGCTAGCAACTTTCAACCATGGTTAGCAATGGTGAACTCTTAAAACACGGAGCTGAGACTCAACTGTGAGATTTATTCAACCATAAGACAACAGACAGCAGTACATCCACAAAAGCAATGCTCACATGTATATTTCTGGTTGTTATTTTGGGGAATTTTGTCTATTGTTTGGTTTATTTTGCAAGACTGTGGCACTGCTTAAGGTGGAGGTGCTTCATAATCTTTAAAAGGGTTTTAGATGAGCCCAAGGGGGGGAGAGACAGAGGAGCTGGCAAGTGGGTCACAGCTCCTGTAGCTTATAGCATAGACCACCCATGCTTATGTCTTTAGTTGTTATCCCATCCCCAATTTATTTCTCTCCTAAAGTATATTATTGAGTTTTTGTAAACGTTATGGCCAAATTTTGGATGCACTTTTTGCTCTTTGAAAAGTCTGAAAATTTGAAAAAGTAAAGACATGCCATCATGCTTTAAGATACAGGCATATTATTATATATTTATATATTAGAGAAAGTCAGTATTGAACGTACCTTCTAGACATTGCAAGATACTGTGTAACTTCCACTCATGTCATTTTCAGGTCACGGTGAAGAACCCCAGGATTCCAGCTGCTTAAGGATTGTACTGATCGGAAAGACTGGAAGTGGAAAGAGTGCAACAGGAAACACCATCCTGGGAAGAAATGAATTTGTGAGTGCAGCCAGTATGGTTTCCATGACAAAGGTTTGCAGAAAAGGAGTTGGTGAGGTTGAGGGGAGATCAGTTGCTGTTGTTGACACTCCAGGTCTCTTTGACACCTCACTGTCAAATGAAGAAGTTCAGCAAGAAATTGTGAAGTGCATCTCACTGTCAGCACCTGGACCCCATGCCTTCATCATAGTACTGAGTGTGGGTAGAATCACTAAAGAAGACTTGGACACTTTAGAACTGATAAAAAGGATCTTTGGTCCAGAGGCAGCAAAGTTCAGCATAGTGCTGTTCACCAGAGGAGATGACCTGGAAAATGAGACGATACAACAATACATAGAAAAGAGTAACATGGAACAAATCAACAAGCTGCTCAGAGACTGTGGGAACAGGTTCCTAGTATTTAATAACAGAGAAAAAAACGACCGCAGGCAAGTTTCTGAACTTATAAAACAGATAGAAATGATGATTGATTCAAATGCACCAAGTCATTACTTTACAAATGAGATGTTCCAAGAGGCAGAAATGTCCATCAAAAGGAAAATTGAAGAAATTCTGAAAAAGAAAGAGGAAGAAATCATAATTGAAAAGGAGAAACAGGAAACCAAATACAGAAAGGAAATGGAAGAGATGAGGAAAAGACTGGAGAATGAAGAACAAAAGGCAGATGAAGAAAAACTCCAAATGGAGAGAAGGTTCACAGAAAAGATGGAAGCTCTGAAAATGGAGTTTGTGGATAAAGATGAACAAGAGAAGAAGAAACGGGAGACGGAACACAAGATAAGATTAGAAGAGGAGAAAAAGCAAAAGGAGAAATTGAAAAACAGAATTGATGAACTGGAAAGAGAGAACAAACAGCAGAGAGCTGAATTTGAAAAACAGCTGAATGACAGAGATGAGGAGGATAAAAAGAAAGAGGAGGCGTATAAACAAGAAAAACGAAATCTCATAAACCAGCAAAGAGACGC